>JBBBDQ010028683.1:797500-980000 GCA_037127315.1 Ascarosepion bandense
ACACACACACACACACACACACACACACACACACACACACATATATATATATATATATATATATACCACAAATACGTAAATTTTATATTTCCCCACATACATAAATAGCAAACCGAGGGTTTTTGTATTTAAATATAAATGTAAATCATTTGTACAACCAACAGCAAAAACTGCCTGATGAATAGAATCTATCTCGAATCATAGAAATCACAATGTACAATTAATTCATAACTATATATATATATATATATATATATATATATATATATATATATATATATATATACAGGGTGGTAAAAGAACTGGCCAAGTGGTTAATAGATGAGGATTGACATTGCATTTAAATTCCTGGAGGTTGTAGCCGTCATGAAAGCAACAATATGGGAGCGAGTTCTACATGCGGGAAGTGCGAGAGAAGAAGCTGAAGGAGTAGAATTGTCGTCTGCATTTGGTTAATCTAACTGTAAATGGGTAGGACCCAGTTGCCAATCTGGTTGCACGAGTAAACACCTGTTGCAGAGGCCCCAGTGATGTGCTTATAAAATATTACTGAAACACAACGGCTCTTGTCCTAATACTTTTGCACACTACCGGTAGTGTTTAAAAGTGTTAGGACAGGGGTGATTTTAAACTTTATTTTGATGCCTCATAAAAGATATAATAGGTCTTTTCTTAATACTTTTGCACAGTACTATATATATATATATATCCAAATGAATAAGGAACGAAGAAAAAATTAACAAAGTTCAAAACATTCATTTAAAACAGTGCTCAATATAAAATAGAGCTATCAATATTTATTATAAATTGTCGTTTAGAACATGTACAAATTATCATTTACTACAAAGTGTACATTTTGATTCGACATTGAAATGACATTGTCTCATCGGGTAGTGTGAAAATAAAATAAAAAATCATTATTTTATATTGGTGAATTATGTGTGAGAGATAGGTGGAGTGGAAAACGGGAAATTAGAGTTGCAAGTTGTCAGTTAGGATTTGAACGAAAAGAGGGAAAAGGTGGAGAATATAAGATAAAGAATTACACCACCCGATGAGACATTTTCCTTTCAATGGCGAAACAAAATGTACAGTTTTGTAGTAGATGATAATTTCTACATGTTCTAAACTATAATTTATAATATATATAGTGTATCGAAGCAGCAGATAATTCTCTTAACATATATTATTAAATATAACAGACAATAAAGGTCTATTATGTTCAATCATGAGCCGTTCTAAACATCGCATTTTCGCTTTAATTTCAGTTCAAAATAAAGACAAAAATTGTCCAATATATGAATATTTTTATTATGCTGGTTCTAAGATTTCGGCTCAAAATAGCCATCTTCAGAGTGGTTACAGGGACGTTAACATAATTAAAGTCAAAATACGATGTTTAGAACGGTTAATGATTAAACATAAAAAACATTCATTGTCTGTTACATTTAACAATATATCTACACTTATTTATAAATAGAACTTTGTCTGTGTGTGTGTCTGTGTGTGTGTCCGTTACCTATAGACTCTGAAATGGCTGAACCGATTTTCTTGAAAATTTACACAGTTGTAAAATAAGCTTCTGCGAGTGTTCTAAGCTAGATTTTGTGTCGAGGTACCCCCGATAAATATCGATAATCGAAAAAATCGGGTTATAGAAGGAGTGGTCCGATTTTAATCAAATTTGATACACTCATAGACAAAGACATAAGAAACGATATTCAGAAGTTTCAAGGTTGCAGTTCTTATATATATATATATATATATAAAAGGCAAGATGTTTGTGTGTGTGTGTCTGTTTATCTGCCTGTATGTCTATGTTTTCAGCCCTTTTATTTCAGTTTTTGCTTCGGGTTTGGCTCTAAGTAGGTATAATTGTAGTTCTTAGTCTCAGCCATGACACCATTTACTCAGAGTACTTATTTAGCCTTCAAAATTCAGTTTACAACGAAAAAATCTTATTTAATGTCGATACCAGGAAATCATAGTTTGTCTTATATCCATTCATTTTTTTTTTCAGTTTTCGGTTTCACTTTAACTGGCAACATTTATTGCTTTTTAGTCTTTCGTGCCAACGTCCAAAGAGTCTGAGCTCCAGGACCATGGATTAGTTTTAAAGCATTCATTATACCCGAGCAACGCCGGGCTATCTTGCTAGTGTTTACAATAAGAGTTGAATATATGCATTGGAATTCGAGAAGATGAATAGAATAAATAAAGAACAGGTAGGGAAAATGTATTTAATCTAACATGTTTCACTTTAACAAGCTTCTTCAGAGATTTTTTTAAAGACGAATTGTACATGTCGGGTAAGTGCCATGCGTGATACAGGCTTGGGCGATCATGTCTCAAAAGAGACATAACTCACTGGGTAGAATATTTTCCAGCAGTAGGTAGCAAATACTTTCTGCTGTAGATTGATTGCCAACCAAGGCTATAGAACCCAACCTGTCCAGCTATTTAACCCAAAGGTAGAGGTAGAAGAGACGGATTAGGACCTTTTCCAAGGGTATTTGCGCGTAAGTGAATGCAAAAAATTCAACTAGGATTCGAACTGGGCTCTCTCATTTTTTGTTCCGAGCCGATATCCACTGCACCACAACGCACCTACACACCTACACACACACACACACACACACACACACACACACATATATATATATATATGTGTGTGTATATATTTTATTAAAATACTTTAATCCAAAACAGAAAAGTAGGAAGGTAAATCCCAAAACCTCATCCTAATTAATATGAAAATTCAAATATTAAAAATTGATACAGGAGGAGAGCTCAATTTAATTAAAATTACAGAGCTAATATAAAATAAATAAATTTTCAATATTCAAAATTGTTGAATGAACATTTCAACATGAAATCCCTAAGAGATTTCACGTCTCCTCAGCAACGGTACATATTTTTAAAAAATGTACCGTTGCTGAGGAGACGTGAAATCTCTCTTAGGGATTTCATGTTGAAATGTTCATTCAACAATTTTGAATATTGAAAATTTATTTATTTTATATATATATATATATATATATATATATATATAGGAATGAGTTATATATATATATATATATATATATATATATATATAACTCATTCCTTCCGTCGTTTTCTCGCTCTCCGACTCTCTTTCTCTTTTTCTTATTTTCTATGTTTCTCTCTCTATTTATGATTCATTTCTACACTTATTTTCTTTCTTTCTTTCTTTCTTTCTTATCTGCCTCTCTTTTGAATTCTTTTCCACTTTCATTCTACTATTTCTCTTTCTCCCTCTTTCGCTATCATACTCATTCTCTTACTCTTTATCTCACTCCTCACTCATCATTACCCTTTCCTTCTGTCGTTTTCTCACCCTCGCATTCTCTTTCTGTTTTTCTTATTCTTCATGTTTCTCTCTGTTTATGCTTTATTTCTACGCATATTCTCTTTATCTCCTTTTCTTTCTTTCTTTCTTTCTTTCTTTCTTTCTTTCTTTCTTTCTTTCTTATCCTCCTCTCTTTCCTATTCTTTTCCTCTTTCTTTCTACTATTTCTCTTTCTCCCTCTTTCGCTATCATACTCATTCCCTCACTCTTTCTCTCACTCATCTTCTCTCTTTCTCTCTCTGTATTTCACTTTACATCTATTTTTCATCTCTCTCATTCTCTGTTTTTCTTTTACCCTCTCTTTTCTCTGTTTCCCTCTCTGTTCATGTGTTACTTCCTCTCTTTATATCTCTTTTTATCTTTCTCTTGCTCTCTATTTTTCTCTTTCTTTCATTGTGTCCACCTATAGATATCTGCCTACACACTCTCTCTCAGATAAGGAATATAGATGTTCCCAACCAACGTACGTCCACACATACTTGAGAACACCGAAAACGTCTTCTGTTTGCAATGCCCGTCATCTCTTTGCTCAATCCCCTGCTTAAGTCAACGGCTTTAGTTTGGTTGCTGTGTGTCACATATCAAATAACAAAGTAACATTTACAGTGTCTCGCTGAGTTTGGCAGAGAATAGACTGTGTGACGCGATAAAGTCCAACTGCATCGATCTTCCAATTAAAGAAATCTTTCCTCTCATAAAAGTCAGATTTCGAAATCCAAGTCATAAAATAGGACCGAACATTTGCTTCTTCTACGCTTACGGCCATATCGCATTTAAACACTTCCCGTATGATCGGTCAGTTAAGTGCCAAACGTGACACACGATCATGTCTCGAAAGAGACATGAATGACTGGGCAGAGGATTATCCCGCAGTAGGTTGTCATTACTTTCTGCGATAGACTGGTTGCCAGCCAAGGCTATAGAACCCAATCTGTCCTAATATTTGACTCATAGCTAAAAGGGGAAGAGATGTATTATATTATTAAGTAGTAATTAGGAGGGATCAGTTTATTACTTCAAAACAACATAAATCTGATCCCCCATTTTATCTCCAGTAGAAGCCTTTATCATATTTTCAACTATTATATTCACTCAGTCAGTTAAGTGCCATACGTGATACACACTTGGGCGATCATGTCTCGAAAGAGACATGATTGACTGGACAGAAGATTATCCCGCAGTAGGTTGCCATTACTTTCTGCAGTAGACTGGTTGCCAACCAAGGCTGTAGAATCCAATCTATCCTGTTATTTAACCCATAACTGAAGGGAAGAGACGGATTAATACCTTTCCCCAGTGTATTCGCGCTTAAGTGAATGCAACGAATTCAACTGGAATTCGATTTCTCGTATGATCACCAAAGTTAAACGTCTACCTTGGACACTAGTTAGATGGGTGACTGCTTGGAAATACCAGGGTGTTGTAAGCTTTGATATGCGGGTGGTGTGGATTACGGTCATTTCACGTTGAAATACCAGTTCTCGTAAACGTTAAGCAACGTCGAGCCTGGTCAGTACCCTGATGGATGACAACTTTGGAATACCCCTTGCTGTATGACTGGATGTTCAGGTGGTATAATGGTAACAACTCGGTATTTTTAATCGTAGATCACCTTTCCAATTTCAGTCGGGTTGGTTTTATTCATTTACATGCAAATAGTATTGGGAAAGGTATGAATACACCTTTTCTCTTCCAAATTAATTAGTAAGACTCTCATCACTTATTCATTATTATTCCCCTTCTAATAAATATTACAATGTAAAAATATTTTATGGCTTTAAATAACCTGCAGAATTTGGTAAGCCGTAAAAATCAATCAATTAATTTATAAAACATTAGTTTAATTAATTAATTAATCAATAAAACATTAGTTTCGGACAAAAGGGAAAAAGAAGTGTCTATCGCCACTGCAATATCGCCACTGCAAGTTTGGCTCGTTTACGGCTATATCGTGTTGAATACACCGGTTCCCGTCCGATCACCGAAGTTAAGCAACATCGAGTCTGGTCAGTGCTTAAATGGGTGATCATTTGGGAATACCAGGTACTGTAAACGTAAGGACCAAGAATGGTCCACCAGTCCTCCAGGTTTGGTGGTTGGGTGCAGGGCTAACAACCCTGCCCCGTAAAAAGACAGTTTGTTACAGAAACAGCAACAAAATGTTGCTGCCCAATGCACCATCTGGGTGTGATGGATAGATGATGATGATGATGAAGTTTGGCTCAAGGTCAGAGAGTTGAGAGCAAACTGTGCTGTTAGATTTTTTCAAGAGTAGAAAAACTGTCTACTTTGAGGTCGATATGAAGGTGGTTTAATGGACCTGGAATAAACAACTGGGCGTTTTAGCGTAGTATTCATCGGAGCACCGCATTCGAATTATAATTGAATCCGTTGCATTCATTTACGCGCAAATACCCTTAGGAACGGTATAAATCCGTCTTTTCCTCCCAGCTATAGGTTAAATAACAGGGAAGATTGTGTTCTATAGTTTTGGTTGGCAAACAGTCTACTGCAGAAGGTAATGTCAACTTACTGCGGGAAAAATCTTCTTTCCAGTCAGTCATGTCTCTTTCGAGAAATGATCGCCCTAAGCCCTAAGCGTGTTTTCGATTAAAATTTATAAATTTATTCAGAAAAAAAAAACAAAAAAAAAAAACAGATTTTACAAGTCCAGTAGCTGTTATCGCTATTTCCAGTATTGATGCTGTTGTGGCCTGGTTAGGGGCCAGAAATAAAGACACAAGACGGAAATAGAAGTAAACGAATATATTAGCAAAAACAGTAGTACAAACAGATAAAACATAAGAAAATTACCAGTGTTACTGTATTGGTCTGGCTGTCAGAGCTATACACACCTCTCTTTTTAGTTTGGAGAAGTTCATTTGTGCATGGCTAAATTACCATAACAGATAGGGTTTTCCTTATGAACCTTCTATTTGAAGTGGTGTGTAACATCAACATCTTGGTTTTGTCATTATTTTCTTTTCAAGTTACACTTGCTATCCATTTTAGTTGTTGCTGCTGTTGGTAGTCCTGAAGTGATTTGTTTTGTCATTTAGTGATTCTGTAGTGTCAGTCCACAACGTTCAAAGAAGGATGATATCTGCAAGATACTCAAGCTTTACTCGCTCGAACTCTTTTTACACCACTGACCCCATGAAGCGGTTGTATAGAGCTGACAGTTTGGATATTTCTGAAAAGATTTTGGCTCCATGAATGACATCCGTATAGCAGTCTCAATCTGACGAGGTTTTTAAGAACATCGCTTGCTCTCTCTCTCTCTCTCTCTCTCTCTCTCACACACACACACACTAACTACCTGTTACACTAACCTGCATGCTTGTGTGTTAGTGTAACAGGTACTCCCTATTAGTGTGTGTATGTGTGTGTGTATGTGTGTGAGAGAGAGACAGGGAGAGACACAGAGAGAGAGAGAGAGAGAGAGAGATAGAGAGAGAGAGAGCAATCAACTGCTTTGGAAAAAAACTCCAGCAAAACTTCTATGAACTTGCGTAGTCTTACCGTGGCGAGATAATTAAACTCCTGGCATAAAAGGCAGAGTCAGACAAGTGCATATCCCCTGTCAGCGCAGCTATGATGGCCGTCCCTTGCTCCTTCTTAAGACTTTGAAACCCGTCCCAATTCTTTTCCCGGACAGCCAAAACTCTATACTAAAAGAGCACTAAACGTGCTTGAATTTGCCGTGTTGGAATACTTAACCATAACACTAACCCTAATACATTTGCGTTTTAACAAAATAATAATAATAATAATAATAATAATAAAAAACTTGTCTATTAATTGATATGGTTTTTCCAGCGGATTGTAACATGGCAACCAAAGAATTTGAAAAACTGTCAAAATATAAAGACCTGGAAACTGAAATAGAAAAAATGTGGAAATTTAAAACAAGGGTTGTGCCAGTGATAGTAGGTGCACTTGGAATGATAGAAAATGGAACAAAACAACACATTGAAAGAATCCCTGGAAACACCAGCTTAAGAGATATACAAAAAATTGTCTTGTTAAGTACAGGCCACACACTAAGAAGAACTTTGTCTATGTAACGCTAGGGATGATGGGGAAGACAGAAAAACATGAAATGGAGCCATAACAACACGCTATGACCTGCCTTAAGTCTTCCCGCAGACTTGGTTGGTAGTGCGACCATAGCAGAAATCGAAATATGATGAAAAATGACATAATAATAATAATAATAATAATAATAATAATAAAAACAAAAACGAATTATTGTGAATACCCAGAAAGAAAAAGTTTTGGCTTACAAGAGGGAAATCCACCGGTTTCTCGGCTGTGCATTCACTGTAATTTGCTCGAAGTGCCCATGTTCCATTGCTGTTACAGTCTCGGCTGGCATTTCCTGGAAGAAAGAAATTAATAAATTTAAAATTAAATCGCTTATGCAATCTTTCATACACTTTCCTGATTGTCTATCTTTTTGTGATGTAGGGCCCACGTGTTGGGCGCGGGCTGCATTGTCTGCACTGGGACTCCAAGCTGGGCAGGTATGTCTATTTCATGAGTCGGTAAAAAATTCGTCTAAAGACACTATTTAGACTTTGCTTGTCCAGAGATGCAACCCGAAGCCGAGAGGTCAAAGCACGTTAGATCTAATGACGAATTCCCACAGAAGAACAGCGATTCAAATCCTTCCCGAGAACACATATTATTCTCTAATAAGATTATTGAATTCGGGTGGACGAAAATAAATTTAAAAAATACTGTTTAATAGATAAACGGAGCGTCTACATAAATACGAATATCCGCTAAGAATAACATTTTAGTAATAAAAACCTGTGAGATTCATAAAAAAAATATTTTTTTTCGAAATACATATTTACACATACACTACCGGCCATAATTATTAGGCCACCCCAGTTTTTTAAAAGAAATGATGTATTTCATACTATTTTTAGTATTTATTACCAAGTGAATAATTCTAAATGAAAATAGAATGGTTCTTTTGTTATTATTACTATGCAAAATTTTACAAGGCAAAAAGCGACAATTTATTCATCGCACTCTGTAGATTTGCTGTATATATATATATATATATATATATACTACCTGCCATAATTATTAGGCCACGTCAGTTTTTTTTTTAAAGAAATGATGTATTCCATACTTTTTTTTAGTATTTATTGCCAAGTGGGTAATTCTAAATGAAAATAGAATGGTTCTTTTGAAAAATTTTACAAATCAAGGAAGCAAAGATAAACTCCTCCGAATCGCCCTAAATTTTCTTCATTCTTTCATTGATGAAACTGCAATATAGGTAATTATTAAATATTTATAAATTCATTTGATGCACATGTTATTGTGCAATATTAACAAAAGAACCATTTTATTTTCATTTACAATTATTCACTTGGCAATAAATACTAAAAACTAATATGAAATACGTCATTTTTTTAAAAAACTGGGGTGGCCTAATAATTACGGCCGGTAGGGTAGTGTATATATATATATATATATATATATATATATATATATATATAGCAAGATTATCTAAATATGACACAAGGTTATGAGTGTGGCAATAAACTGAACTTTCTATTCTCCACCAACCATAGTGTTGATACTTTTAAGTTGAAAGTAGTACATATCAATGTAAAATAGCGTTATAAAAAATATGTTAATCGTTTAAATGGAAGAACCTCTCCCTCTTTGCGAAAGACGAACGCTTGGCTTTTACCGAGGATAGGCGACATTGGGAAACTTACAGTTGTATACTATGTCGGTCAAAAAGATATCCTTTTCTTCATCTTCTTCTATATACCGTGTCTCTGCAGGATGTTGACGATAATGTTTCTCCACAATTTCTATTCTTTTGGAGCTCTTTTAAATTGTGTCCTATCTATCTATCTATCTATCTATCTATCTATCTATCTATCTATCTATCTATCTATCTATCTATCTATCTATCCCTGTCTGTCTTCATATCTATCTATCTATCTATCTATCTATCTATCTATCTATCCCAGTCTGTTCATATCTATCTATCTATCTATCTATCTATCTATCTATCTATCTATCTATCTATCCCAGTCTGTTCATATCTATCTATCTATCTATCTATCTATCTATCTATCTATCTATCTATCTATCTATCTATCTATCTATCCCAGTCTGTTCATATCTATCTATCTATCTATCTATCTATCTATCTATCTATCTATCTATCTAAGTCTGTTCATATCTATCTATCTATCTATCTATCTATCTATCTATCTATCTATCTATCTATCTATCCTCAGACTCTTCCTTCTATCTATCTATCTATCTATCTATCTATCTATCTATCTATCTATCTATCTATCCCAGTCTGTTCATCTATCTATCTATCTATCTATCTATCTATCTATCTATCTATCTATCTATCTATCTATCTATCTATCTATCTATCTATCCCAGTCTGTTCATATCTATCTATCTATCTATCTATCTATCTATCTATCCTCAGGCTCATCACACATCTATCTATCTATCTATCTATCTATCTATCTATCTATCTATCTATCTATCTATCTATCTATCCTCAGGCTCATCACACACATCTATCTATCTATCTATCTATCTATCTATCTATCTATCTATCTATCTATCTATCCTCAGGCTCATCACACATCTATCTATCTATCTATCTATCTATCTATCTATCTATCTATCTATCTATCTATCTATCCTAAATCTTATCATGCAATCCATTTACAGAAACAAATTTTCTCATGGTTTCAATTTTTTCAAAGACTACCTGTTGCGCACATATTCAGTCTATTGTATTTTCAGCATCTTTCCGTAGAACCACATCACTTTTGCTTCAAGTCTACTCATAGAGTGTCCAGCATTCACTTACATATAGAAGGATTGATATTACATAACGTTTCATTACTCTTTTCTTTGTTTCTGTTGCTTCAAGTCTCTTCTTCATCTGTGAAGAGATTGTCCAGCATTCACTGCCATATTGGAGGACTGATATTACATAACAGTTCATTACTCTTTTCTTTGTTTCTGTTGCTTCAAGTCTCTTCTTCATCTGTGAGGAGATTGTCCATCATTCACTGCCATATAGGAGGACTGATATTACATAACAGTTCATTACTCTTTTCTTTGTTTCTGTTGCTTCAAGTCTCTTCTTCATCTGTGAAGAGATTGTCCAGCAGTCACTGCCATATAGAAGGACTGATATTACATAACAGTTCATTACTCTTTTCTTTGTTTCTGTTGCTTCAAGTCTCTTCTTCATCTGTGAAGGGATTGTCCAGCATTCACTGCCATATAGAAGGACTGATATTACATAACAGTTCATTACACTTTTCTTTGTTTCTGTTGCTTCAAGTCTCTTCTTCATCTGTGAAGAGATGTTCCAACATTCACTGCCATATAGAAGGACTGATATTACATAAAAGTTCATTACTCTTTTCTTTGTTTCTGTTGCTTCAAGCCTCTTCTTCATCTGTGAGGAGATTGTCCAGCATTCACTGCCATAACGGAGGACTGATATTACACGTACTTCATTACTCTTTTCTTTGTTTCTCTTGCTTCAAGTCTCTTCTAGCTATCTGTGAAGAGATTGTCCAACATTCACTGCCATATAGAAGGACTGATATTACATAACTGTTGTTACTCTTTTCTTTGTTCACAATAGCCCCAAGTCTCTTCTTCATCTGTGAAGAGATTGTCCAGCATTCACTGCCATATAGGAGGACTGATATTACATAACAGTTCAGTACTCTTTTCTTTGT
Organism: Ascarosepion bandense; assembly: GCA_037127315.1. NCBI lineage: Eukaryota > Metazoa > Mollusca > Cephalopoda > Sepiida > Sepiidae > Ascarosepion > Ascarosepion bandense. The sequence goes on from JBBBDQ010028683.1 coordinate 808,637, forward strand.
TTCTGTTGCTTCAAGTCTCTTCTTCATCTGTAGAGATTGTCCAGCATTCGCTGCCATAAAGGAGGACTGATATTACATAACAGTTCATTACTCTTTTCTTTGTTTCTGTTGCTTCAAGTCTCTTCTTCATCTGTGAAGAGATTTTCCAGCATTCACTGCCATATAGGAGGACGGATATTACATAACAGTTCAGTACTCTTTTCTTTGTTTCTGTTGTTTCAAGTCTCTTCTTCATCTGTGAAGAGATTGTCCAGCATTCACTGCCATATAGGAGGACGGATATTACATAACAGTTCATTACTCTTTTCTTTGTTTCTGTTGCTTCAAGTCTCTTCTTCATCTGTGAATAGATTGTCCAGCATTCACTGCCATATAGGAGGACTGATATTACATAACAGTTCAGTACTCTTTTCTTTGTTTCTGTTGCTTCAAGTCTCTTCTTCATCTGTGAAGAGATTGTCCAGCATTCACTGCCATATAGTAGGACTGATATTACATAGCAATTCAGTATCCTTTTCTTTGTTTCTCTTGCTTCAAGTCTCTTTTTCATCTGTGAAGAGATTGTCCAGCATTCACTGCCATATAGGAGGACGGATATTACATAACAGTTCATTACTCTTTTCTTTGTTTCTGTTGCTTCAAGTCTCTTCTTCATCTGTGAATAGATTGTCCAGGATTCACTGCCATATAGGAGGACTGATATTACATAACAGTTCAGTACTCTTTTCTTTGTTTCTGTTGCTTCAAGTCTCTTCTTCATCCGTGAAGAGATTGTCCAGCATTCACTGCCATATAGGAGGACTGATATTACATAACAGTTCATTACTCTTTTCTTTGTTTCTGTTGTTTCAAGTCTCTTCTTCATCTGTGAAGAGATTGTCCAGCATTCACTGCCATATAGGAGGACGGATATTACATAACAGTTCATTACTCTTTTCTTTGTTTCTGTTGCTTCAAGTCTCTTCTTCATCTGTGAATAGATTGTTCAGCATTCACTGCCATATAGGAGGACTGATATTACATAACAGTTCAGTACTCTTTTCTTTGTTTCTGTTGCTTCAAGTCTCTTCTTCATCCGTGAAGAGATTGTCCAGCATTCACTGACATATAGGAGGACTGATATTACATAACAGTTCATTACTCTTTTCTTTGTTTCTGTTGCTTCAAGTCTCTTCTTCATCTGTGAAGAGATTTTCCAGCATTCACTGCCATATAGGAGGACTGATATTACATAACAGTTCATTACTCTTTTCTTTGTTTCTGTTGTTTCAAGTCTCTTCTTCATCCGTGAAGAGATTGTCCAGCATTCACTGCCATATAGGAGGACGGATATTACATAACAGTTCATTACTCTTTTCTTTGTTTCTGTTGCTTCAAGTCTCTTCTTCATCTGTGAAGAGATTGTCCAGCATTCACTGCCATATAGGAGGACTGATATTACATAACAGTTCATTACTCTTTTCTTTGTTTCTGTTGCTTCAAGTCTCTTCTTCATCCGTGAAGAGATTGTCCAGCATTCACTGCCATATAGGAGGACTGATATTACATAACAGTTCATTACTCTTTTCTTTGTTTCTGTTGCTTCAAGTCTCTTATTAATCTGTGAAGAGATTGTCCAGCATTCACTGCCATATAGTAGGACTGATATTACATAGCAATTCAGTACCCTTTTCTTTGTTTCTCTTGCTTCAAGTCTCTTTTTCATCTGTGAAGAGATTGTCCAGCATTCACTGCCATATAGGAGGACGGATATTACATAACAGTTCATTACTCTTTTCTTTGTTTCTGTTGCTTCAAGTCTCTTCTTCATCTGTGAAGAGATTGTCCAGCATTCACTGCCATATAGGAGGACTGATATTACATAACAGTTCATTACTCTTTTCTTTGTTTCTGTTGCTTCAAGTCTCTTCTTCATCTGTGAAGAGATTGTCCAGCATTCACTGCCATATAGAAGGACTGATATTACATAACAGTTCATTACTCTTTTCTTTGTTTCTGTTGCTTCAAGTCTCTTCTTCATCTGTGAAGAGATTGTCCAGCATTCACTGCCATATAGGAGGACTGATATTACATAACAGTTCATTACTCTTTTCTTTGTTTCTGTTGCTTCAAGTCTCTTCTTCATCTGTGAGGAGATTGTCCAGCATTCACTGCCATATAGGAGGACTGATATTACATAACAGTTCATTACTCTTTTCTTTGTTTCTGTTGCTTCAAGTCTCTTCTTAATCTGTGAAGAGATTGTCCAGCATTCACTGCCATATAGTAGGATTGATATTACATAGCAATTCAGTACCCTTTTCTTTGTTTCTCTTGCTTCAAGTCTCTTCTTCATCTGTGAAGAGATTGTCCAGCATTCACTGCCATATAGTAGGATTGATATTACATAGCAATTCAGTACCCTTTTCTTTGTTTCTCTTGCTTCAAGTCACTTCTTCATCTGTGAGGAGATTGTCCAGCATTCACTGCCATATAGGAGGACTGATATTACATAACGGTTCATTACTCTTTTCTTTGTTTCTGTTGCTTCAAGTCTCTTCTTCATCTGTGAGGAGATTGTCCAGCATTCACTGCCACATAGGAGGACATATTACATAAGCGTTCAATACTCTTTTCTTCGTTTCTTCTGCTTCAAGTCTATATGGCAGTGAATTTTGCTCCCTCCCTTCCTTCCTTCCTTCCTTCCTTCCTTCCTTCCTTCCTTCCTTCCTTATTAATAATTCCCTTCTTTTTTGTTTTTATGATGTAATTTCTTTCACGTTTTCTTCATTTCTTTCTTTATTTGATAAATTTATTTTCCTTTTGACAACGTTATTTTTCTTTCATTCCATTACGTCTTTTCGTTTTTTATTTTATGCCATCAACCGTATTTTTCTTTCTTTCTGCCATTTTTTTCTGTTGAGATAGAATCAAGTTATTTCCACAAGCAAACATAATTCCACCATTTGTAAAAATCCCGGAAGCCATAAGTACGTCGTACAGCCGTCCGAGAATTTCAATGTCTTCGAATGGCTATTGTTGTTTGCATTAACTCGTTAGTTCTTTTCTACAGGAGTCCAAGGATACTGTTCTGTCATGGTTTTTGGTAATTTTAATTTTTTCTTTATTAACAAAATTAGCAGTTTGTTTCTTTCACAAACAAATACGTCTTTTCAAATAATGTAAAATAACTCAGATACAATTAAAATTGAAAAGCATTTATCTAAGATTATCAGAGATTTTGTTTGAACCGCTTCTAAAACAATAAGAGATTTATTAATACATAACAAAATAATATGTCTAAAACTTAAAGGAAGAATTAACTTTATCGCCTGTAATGATTGCCACAACGAAGGCGTCGGAGAAAACTCTAAGAATTTAAATAAAAGATTATATGAACGCAAAAGAGATCTTTAACAAAACAAAATTAATTCGTTAGTCACTCACCGTAATGAGCCTGACGATTACGGTGAGTGACTGACTTTAATTAAAAGAGAAATTGATTTACTAAGATGTGCTTGTATAGAAAGTCCTTTAATCGCTATAACATCCACAATAAATTTCGTCCAGCTTCTTACAATATTCCCCTCTGCTTGACAGGTCTTCTACTATCACAATGTGTGATCTAAACTTATTTATAAATGGAACTTTGTCTGTGTGCATGTGTGTGTGTATGTATGTGTGCGTGTCCATTACCTATAGACTCCGAAACGGCTGAACCGATTTTTTCTGAAAATTTACACAGTTGTATTATAAGCGTCTGTGAGTGTTTTTAGCTAGGATTTGTGTCAAGGTACACCCGATAAATATAAAAAATCAATAATAAAAAAAATCGGGTTATAGAAGGAGTGGCCCGATTTTAATCAAATTTGATACACTCATAGACAAAGGCATAAGAAACGATATTTAGAAATTTCAAGGTTTCAGTTCTTACAATAGTGCAGAAAATCGATAATATATATATATATATATATATATATATATATATATATATATGTTCGTGTGTGTGTCTGTTTATCTGCCTGTATGCCTGTATTTTTTTTCAGCCCTTTTATTTTAGTTTTTGCTTCGGGTTTGGCTCTACGTAGGTATAATTGTAGTTCTTAGTCTCAGCCATGATACCATCTACTCAGAGGACTTATTTAGCCTTTAAAATTCAGTTTACAACGAAAAAAACTTATTTGATATCGATGCCAGGAAATCAAAATTTGACTTACATCCATTCATTTTTTCTTTCAGTCTACGGTTTCGTGCTAACGTCCAAAGAGTCTGAGCTCCAGGACCGAGGATTAGTTTTAAAGCTTTCATCACACCCGAGCAACGCCGGGCTATACTGCTAGTAGTTAATAATATTAGGGACAAAACAAAAGCAAAAGCCTAAGGAACCTGAATGAAATCGGTTAGTCTACACACCCATTCAAGTCTAAAATAAAATAACATTAATCAATTCAAAGTTTTAGCGTTCCATCGTCTTCAGTGTTTACTGTCGATGCATAAATATAATTCTCTGCACCGACCCTCGAATTGACACCCAAACACCCAAAATGTTCGTATTAGATCTTCCGGTGCAAATGCCAAGCAGTACAGTAAGACGTTTCCAAATTTCTGGCACTACCCAACTAATCCTACTATAATGTGCAGTCAACAAAATGAAAAGCTAACAACGGACATACGCGATATTAAAACATAAAATGTCAACAATTTACCCAGCGCACCATATATATATATATATATATATATATATATATACATATATATATATATATATATATATACACACTATTGGACATAATTATTAGGCAACCCCAATATTTTAAAAATACTTTTTTTATTATTTATTGCCAAGTGAATAATTGTAAATGAAAATAGAATAGTTCTTTTGTTAATACTGCGCAAAAACAAGTGCATCAAATGAATTTGTAAATATTCAATAAATAACTATATTGCAGTTTCATCAATGAAAGAATGAAGAAAATTTAGGTTGCATTGGCCGAGTTTATCTTAACTTCCTTGCCTTGGAAAAGTTTGCAAAGTAATAATAACAAAAGAACCATTCTATTTTCACTTGGCAATAACTACTAAAAATAGTATGAAATACATCATTTAAAAAAAAAAACTGAGGTGGCTTAATAATTATGACCGGTAGTACACACACACACACACACACACACACACACACACACACACACACACACACACACAGACACACATATGTATATATATATATATATATATATGTGTGTGTGTTAAAGTTTCGTCTTGATTTTATATATATATATATATATATATATATATATATATATGTGTGTGTGTGTGTGTGTGTGTGTGTGTGTTAAGGTTTCGTCTTGGGTTTAAGATTAAATGAATATAAGACAAGAGTTCTAAGTTTGAGCATTTTAGTTCGGGTTATTGGCATTTAAATGTATAAAACAGCTTAGAACACACGCCGTTTTCGATCAGACCACGCTATTTTTAGGTGAGCAAAAGAAAAGGAATAGATATTCTTAAAAAAAAACAACATTTATTTAGTTGGATTACTCTTGTTTGCAATAACTGCATCAACCTGCGACCCATTGACATCACCAAACTGCTGAGTTCCTCATTTTTTCGGCTTTTCCGTACTTTTACGCCCCCTCTCTCATTTCTTGTTTGTTTCTGGAAGATTCTTCTTTCAGTTTAATCTTCAGGCGATGAAATGCATGCTCCGTTGGGTTACGGTCTGGTGATTGACTTGGACTGTCTAAAACTGCCCATTTCTTCCCCCTATGGAGCCCTTTGTTAGCACTATGTTTTAGGTTATTGTCCTGCTGCAGGATAAATTTCTTCCCAATTCGTTTGGATGCATTTCTCTAAAAATTAGCAGATAATATTTTTCTGCAAACTTCTGAATTCATTCATCATGGTATCCTAAGCATTCTTCTGCAGAACAACATTTCTGTTGCTTCGAGTTTCTCCTTCATCTTTGAAGAGATCGTCCGGCATTTGCTGCCGTAGGGGAGGACAGATATCACATAACAGTCTTACAATCTTTTTGAAATACGAGGTTTTGGAGAAAATGCCAACGAAACTTAAATTTGACATCAGGTAGAGTACAGCTGAGGTTTTTGGGACACGTAATAAGGAAGTAGGGCTTGGAGAACCTGATACTCACATGGCAAATAGAGGGAAGAGAGCAGCGGCAGACACACTTGTGGGTCTTAAGCATGCGGATGGTGGAGCGGGGTTTGGTGGGTACCAATAGAAAGGATGTGCGTTGTGATGCAGTGGATATTGAATCGAAACGACAAATCGGGGAGCCGAGTTCGAATTCCTGTTCAATTTCTTGCATTCACTTACGCACAAATACTCTTGGGAAAGGTATTAATCCATCTCTTCCCTTCAGTTATGGGTTAAATAACTGAACAGATTGCAGAAAGCAATGGCAACCTACTGCGGTATAATTTTATGCTCATTCAGTCATGTTTCTTTCGAGACATGATCGCCCAAAGCGTGTATCACGTATGGCACTTATCTGACTGACTGACCAATAAAAAATATATAATCATCATCATCATCCTGCGGCCTCGGCCGAGATAGAACTCACTACACCCTTCCAGTATTCCCTATTTGTCATAGTTCCTGTAAGGTCTTCCTTGGCGATAGATGTATCTCTATGTATTCTGCCTGGAAAGGTTAACTTACGAGATCGATTGTGAGATGATGGGTGCCTCCAAAATACAAACGATGAAACAAGTTCATCTGTGGTACGTGCACAATGCCCAGCAAACTGGACACGTCTCTTTTGAACTAAGGTTGATACTCTTGGTAGGTCCCCATATATCATTTCTAGAGTTGGGTGGTTTCGCCATGAAAGATCAAGTACTCAGCAATCATGAAATTAAAACTCTCTCGACTAACATCCTTAAACGCGTTGAAGACTACAAATATCTAGGATCACACAGCAAGAATTCTGAAAAAGACTTCGATATCAGAAAAGGTATAGCATGGACTGCTTGTAACAAAATGGATAAGATCTGGAAATCCAATCTTGATCGAAGGATCAAAATCCAAGTTTTTCGCGCACTTATTGAACCAATCTTACACTATGGATCTGAAACTTGGACTCTTTCAGCAAAACAACAGCGCCGTTTAGATGGATGTTATACTCGTCTTCTCAGAAAATATATTAAGAAGGCAAGCGTTGAGGTCAAGTTAAAATCCGTGATCGCCTACATCCTGAAATGACACGGCATGTAAGAAGAGGATTACCATCATGAGCGATATCAAAGATATGAATGAGGCTGTTCCAGAAGAAGCCATGCAAGCCAACGCCAAGACATCATGCTTCGCAGATTATTTTCTATGCTTTGGATCATAAGAGTTTCCTTTCTCCACACTCTGACTATTTCATCGCTTTGGTAGAGATTAATCTCAGACTCGTCAGTCCTTAAAACTTTCTTCCAGAACATTTCTCTTTTATCTCTGTAAATTCTAATCTTGCCTTCGGATCCTTACTGCTCATGAGTGGTTTGCATCATGTGGTGTGGCGTATCTCGTAACCAAGAAGGTCTTAAAGCAGGTTCTGCTGCCAAAGGAGACACGGGTTCAAATCCTGCTAGTGAGTGCATCCAAATTTTTAATAAAAACTTTTCGAATATTCAAGCCCATAGACGAAAATAAATAATAAACCCACTACATATATTGCTTTTACTACAACCACGCTCTTCCGTAGACTTACCTGTCACCTTTCTCATCAGAGTACAATTAAACAACATTTCTTAGAAAAACATAGTCATGTAGGTAATATCAGACAGATTTTAGTCAACAATACAATAATCCTCACTCATACACACAGTAAAACGTAACTTTAAATATTGGAGGCCATCTACATTAAATCCAAACAACCCAAATTTAATAAATTCAGGTTTAAATCTGGTCATAACACATTACATTGCATTTAAATGTATGGTTCTGTTAACATTTCGAACTCTCACATGGTGTGACGTCATAGAACCGCATTACAAATTTACGAACTGCGTTTGCTATTTTTAGTAACTGTTATCGTTGCTTAGGAAAGTTTTATGTCAACACAAGATATCATTTTTGATGGTGAATGTTTTAGGTTAACGTCCTTGTAACCGTTCTGAAGATGGCTCATGCGAGCCGAAAGCTTAGAACCGACTTAATAAAAAATCACCCAAATGTTGGAGAATTTTTGTCTTTATTTTCACCTGAAATTAAAGCCAAAATACGACATTTAGAACGCCTCATGATTAAACATAATAGACTTTCATTGTTTCTTATATTTAAATATATGTTTAGAAAATAAATAAATGTACTATTTAATAAATAAACGGAACGTCTACTCAGATACGGATATTTCCTAAAAATAACGTTTAACTAATAAAAACTGTATATAATATATATATTTTCTTTTATAATTTATATATTTTTGCATATATTTTTTTAAGGCTATGCAACGAAGTAAGCTCTCGCTTATATTAGTACCGTAAATAATTGCTCATTATTTTTCTAGGTGTTCAATTATTACGGCCTTGTAGCACATTATGATTTGCACAGTAAATATTTTATTAATTATAATCTTTACATATAAATTAGCTGTTTTTTGGATTCAATTAACTCAATGTTGAACTGAAATGTTTCAGTATTCTGTGCGATTACAGGCCCCAGAAAACATCTGTGGTGCGTTAGCTGAAGTGGCGGGAAACCTGCGGTGTGTTAGCTGAAATGGCGGGAAACCTGCGGTGTGTTAGCTGAAATGGCGGGAAACCTGCGGTGTGTTAGCTGAAATGGCGGGAAACCAGCAGTGTGTTAGCTGAAATGGCGGGAAGTTGCACTCTGTTAACTGAAATGGCCGGGTGAAGCATGAAGCGATCGTTGAAAGAATCAGTACGAATAAGGGCACAGTCAATATCGACATTAGGCTAATAGAAAACAGAAGTACTGAAAAACCAATGAGTAATGTTAGCGTCTTTTTTCTGTTAAAATTCACAGAAAGTGTTTCAATGTTCAGTTCAGCTCAACGACCAGAGCATTAGACTGGTAGTCGAAAAGACTAGGAAACAATAAACTATAATTAATAAAATGTATTACATTTCAAGTTTATAATAATAATAATAACATTAGGCAATGGAAAATCTGTAAACAAACACTGGTATGAACATCACTCAGCACCAGTTACAGAAATAGAAGATATCACCATTCTATGGGATTACACCATCTACACAGAAAAATTGAAGCAAATAGGCCAGACATTATTGTTAAAAACCAGAAAGAGAAAACTTGTCTATTAATTGATATGGCTTGTCCAGCGGATTGTAACATAGCAACCATGGAATTTGAAAAACTATCAAAATATAAAGACCTGGAAATTGAAATAGAAAAAATGTGGAAATTGAAAACTAGAGCTGTGCCAGTGATAGTAGGTGCACTTGGAATGATAAAAAAAGGAACAAAACAACACATTGAAAGAATCCCTGGAAACCCCAGCTTAAGAGATATACAAAAAATTGTGTTGTTAAGTACAGCCCACACACTAAGGAGAACTTTGTCTATATAACGCTAGGGATGATGGGGAAGATAGAAAAAACATGAAATGGAGCCATAACAACACGCCACGACCTGCCTTAGGTCTTCCCGCAGATTTGGTAGGTAGTGCGACCATAGCAGAAATAGAAATATGATGAAAAATGAAATAATAATAATAATAATAATAATAATAAAAAGCAAAACATTGAAAGAATCCCTGGAAACCCCAGCTTAAGAGATATACAAAAGATTGTCTTGGTAAGTACAGCCCATACACTCAGGAAAAAAATTTGTCTATGTAACGCTAAAGATGTTAGAGGAGATAGAAAGAAAAAAGAAACATTAAATGAAGTCATAACAACACACCACGACCTTCCTTAGGTCTTCCTGCAGACTTGGTTGGTAGTGCGACCATAGCAGAAATCGAATTATTCAACCATGCGGATGACTATTTACGCTCTCACACCCTGATTGAGCACTATAGAGGAATGGTAGAATTTGAAAAAAACAGTAACTACTCACGCATCTACTCATTCAGTAATGAATTTGAACACTATTGGCTACTGGCGTGTGTTTACATTGTCTATAACACGCTAAAGTCTGCCTTTCTCTATCGAGCGCCCATAGCTCAGAAGTAGAATCGCCGACTGATGTCAGTTAGGTCAGGTTTCAATCCTGGCTAAAAGCAATCGTATATCTAACCGTACTGATGGGCCCTGATAAAGCAAAACAGATCCTTCTACGGGTGACTATATATATATATATATATATGGTTGAATTTTTTTTAATCATTTCACCCCGAGCAAGGCATTCCGCTACCACTATTGCGCAGGATATTACCTAGGGGAAAGTGATGAGAAAGAGTGGTTAGTTATAGGAAATGTCAGAAGACGGGTGATAGACGGGTAAGGATACCGAGGATGAGGGTTGGGTAGATGGGAAGAGTGTTTGAAAGAATGGATGCGAGTTAGTGTGTTAGGAGGTGTCTATTGACCTTACATTTAAACTCCTGGAGATTGTAGCTGTCGGGGAAGCAAGTATGTGGAAGGGAATTCCACAGGTGGGAAGTGCGAGAAAATAAGCTGTTGGATAATCTAGACATATTACCATTTTTTTTTTAATACTTTCGAATTCATGGATCAAATTCTTAATGTTGTTATTAAACTTCTTAAGGAAGGCGCTGTATATTTTCTCGTTCTTTTTATTTTTTCAAGTACTTTCACTCTTATCATCTTCAGTGGGGAATTGTTAAGACGAACATTATTTTAATTGGTAGTTGTGCTTTTTTTTTTTTTTGCGGAGGGATACGCATTGATCTGCAAGGTACCCGATTTTGGTTGAATTCGCATAAGGCGACTCGGAGGGGAAGATTTCTTAAATTCTAAGCGTTTCGGTGATGTCTTCCGTACCCTGTGTATATCAAAGGTTCATGTCATGATCGACAAGTGAACCAATTTTAGTTGAATTCTGACCAAGGTTTTCAAAGGAACAGCGTTCATTAAAATAGAGACACACAAGCACACACCACAGACAAACAGACAGACATATCCATTTTTGAATTGAGCACTCTTTTTAAAAATAGTGTTCCTTTGGATACAGAATTTTATTCTTTCCATACGTAGCCTATATATATATATATATATATATATATATATATATATATATATATAAGATGTTGGGGATTATGTCTCTCCTCAATTTCCTGTTCTTTGTAGCTCTTAATATATTTTGCCCTTTTCTTATTTTTCCTAAATCTTATTCTGTTATCTCAACCTCACTATGCGTTGTTTTCAACAGTTTCTCTTACTTCAAACTGTCCTTTGAATATCACTTTTTCCAAGCCCTCTTTCCCCATTATTTACCACATCTGCTTCGTCCCAATATTAAGCATGAGTGTCCATTTTCTTTCCATTTTCTCTAAAATTTCATCATTAGTCACATGTTGGCTCATCATATTCCTATACAAGCATATTTATGAAGCTTCAAGTCTCTTCTTCATCTGTGAGAATGGTTTCCAGGATTCATTACCATATATGAGGAATGCTATTAGTAAAGAAGTAAATAGTAGTCAAAAATTAATAATAATGGCTGGTAATGCTTCATCGAAAAAATGAAGATAAAGTAAATACTAGTCAAAAATTAATAATAATGGCTGACAATGCTTCATCTAATAAAAATGAAGATGAGAAAGTAAATACTAGTCAAAAAGTGTAATAATGACTGACAATGCTTCATCTAATAATATAAATGAAGATGAAAGTAAATACTAGTCAAAAATGAATAATAATAGCTGACAATGCTTCATCTAATAATAAATGAAGATGAAAAGTAAATACTAGTCAAAAATGAATAATAATGGCTGACAATGCTTCATCTAATAATAAATGAAGATGAAAGTAAATACTAGTCAAAAATGAATAATAATGACTGACAATGCCATCTAATAATAAATGAAAGATGAAAGTAAAATACTAGTCAAAAATGAATAATAATGGCTGACAATGCTTCATCTAATAAAATGAAGATGAAAGTAAATACTAGTCAAAAATTAATAATAATGACTGACAATGCTTCATCTAATAATAAATGAAAATGAAAGTAAATACTAGTCAAAAATGAATAATAATGGCTGACAATGCTTCATCTAATAAATGAAGATGAAAGTAAATACTAGTCAAAAATTAATAATAATGACTGACAATGCTTCATCTAATAATAAATGAAGATGAAAGTAAATACTAGTCAAAAATTAATAATAATGGCTGACAATGCTTCATCTAAAGAAAAATGAAGATGAAAGTAAATACTAGTCAAAATTAATAATAATGGCTGACAATGCTTCATGTAAAAAATGAAGATGAAAGTAAATACTAGTCAAAAATTAATAATAATGACTGACAATGCTTCATCTAATAAATGAAGATGAAAGTAAATACTGAGTGAAAAGAGTAATAATAATGGCTGACAATGCTTCATCTAATAAAAATGAAGATGAAAGTAAATACTAGTCAAAAATTAATAATAATGACTGACAATGCTTCATCTAATAATAAATGAAGATAAGTAAATACTAGTCAAAAATGAATAATAATGGCTGACAATGCTTCATCTAATAATAAATGAAGATGAAGGTAAATACTAGTCAAAAATTAATAATAATGACTGACAATGCTTCATCTAATAATAAATGAAGATGAAAGTAAATACTAGTCAAATGAATATGTGGCTGACAATGCTTCATCTAATAAAAAATGAAGATGAAAATATAAATACTAGTCAAAAGTAATAATAATGACTGACAATGCTTCATCTAATAATAAATGAAGATGAAAGTAAATACTAGTCAAATGAATAATAATGACTGACAATGTTTCATCTAATAAAAAATGAAGATGAGAAATACTAGTCAAAAATTAATAATAATGACTGACAATGCTTCATCTAATAATAAATGAAGATGAAATTAAATGTAATTAAAAATGAATAATAATGGCTGACAATGTTTCATCTAATAAAAAATGAAGATAAAAGTAAATACTAGTCAAAAATTAATAATAATGGCTGACAATGCTTCATCTAATAAAAATGAAGATGAAAGTAAATACTAGTCAAAAATTAATAATAATGGCTGACAATGCTTCATCTAATAATAAATGAAGATGAAAGTAAATACTAATTAAAAATGAATAATAATGACTGACAATGCTTCATCTAATAAAAAATGAAGATGAAAGTAAATACTAGTCAAAAATTAATATTAGCTGACAATGCTTCATCTAATAAAAATGAAGATGAAAGTAGTCAAAAATGAATAATAATGACTGACAATGCTTCATCTAATAAAAATGAAGATGAAAGTAAATACTAGTCAAAAATTAATAATAATGGCTGACCAATGCTTCATCTAACTTAAAAATGAAGATGAAAGTAAATACTAGTCAAAAATTAATAATAATGGCTGACAATGCTTCATCTAATAAAAAATGAAGATGAAAGTAAATACTAGTCAAAAATTAATAATAATGGCTGACAATGCTTCATCTAATAATAAATGAAGATGAAAGTAGTCAAAAATGAATAATAATGACTGACAATGTTTCATCTAATAAAAAATGAAGATGAAAGTAAATACTAGTCAAAAATTCATAATAGTAACTGACAATGCTTCATCTAATAAAAAATGAATATGAAAGTAAATATTCGTCAAAAATTAATAATGGCTGACAATGCTTCATCTAATAAAAATAAAAATGACAGTAAATACTAGTCGAAAGTTAAAAATAATAACTGAGAATAATTCATCTAATACAAATAAAAAATAAAAGAAATACTAGTCAAAAATTAATAAAAATGATTGACAATTCTTCATCTAATTAAAAAATATTGAAAGTAAATACGAATTTAAATAATAATAATGGACAACAATTCTCAGTATATACGATTGTCCTCATCTTTGTTGCCATTTGTACGACGTCAACACTTGTTGATCTAATGAGAAAAGTTGATTTTAAAATTGATGCTCCTGTTGGGAACAAATGTTTGCTGTTACTTTCCAATTCGTGAAAATTTGTTGCAATAATTCTACAGCGAATTAGACTGAAATTGATATCGGCACACTGTTTCGAACTAATCGTTTTTGCCTTTGAAGATTGAATGATGGACTTGCAAATAAGTCTACTATCACGCACATTGATACTGATTTATATTTACATGTAATATATACTTAGCGATATTAATTAATTAAGTTAATGCAGATAGATAGATAGATAGATAGATAGATAGATAGATAGATAGATAGATAGATAGAAGTGAAGAGTCTGAGGATAGATAGATAGATAGATAGATAGATGTGAAGAGCCTGAGGATAGATAGATAGATAGATAGATAGATAGATAGATAGATAGATAGATAGATAGATAGATGTGAAGAGCCTGAGGATAGATAGATAGATAGATAGATAGATAGATAGATAGACGTGAAGAGCCTGAAGATAGATAGATAGATAGATAGATAGATAGATAGATAGATAGATGTGAAGAGCCTGAGGATAGATAGATAGATAGATAGATAGATAGATAGATAGATAGATAGATAGATAGATAGATAGATTTGAACAGAATGTGATAGATGGATAGTTATATTATCAGCGCCAAAATAATGTTTGCCGACATAAAATTATGAGTATGCTTACGTAATTACTTCGAATCTTGGACGATATTTTATCTTTTGTCTGTTTTTATTATTTCCACTTGATGGGTCACGAATTTCTGGTTTTGTTTTCATTATTTTACGATTTCGAAAAATATTAATCTTCAATAAAATGTACTCTTTCGCGTAAATAATCAAGAAAATGTCCAATTCTTGAAGTCCTTTTTATAAGAAAATACAGCCAACACTAAATATGAGTAATTATGAGTATAACAACGATGTTTTAAAAGATCTATACCAACAATGTTTTAAAATACACAAGTTGTTTGATGTACATAAAAAAAAATCGAATCATTGTACAGAGTTCGTAAAAGAATCAACGACAAACATAATTTCGGGTAGTTTTTTGGCACCCTTTTATGAATTTCTCCAAGACGCTTCACTCAAACTTAACCAAATTCGATTGACACACAGGGTGCAGCAAAAATTAATGAAAAATGTTGCTTTTTGCGATCGTTTATTTTTATGAAACGCTTAGTTTTATTCCAACAAAAATCTTCTACATTATTATATGCCATAACAATTTCACGTTTTCTACAAGGTGCCAACTCTTCCGACGTTACAAGGACAATGCATTCACCTCTTCTGCGTCACAACGTCATCGCATCACATTACAGGCTCTCGTAAAACCCGCTCCTGTTCTTCCAATTAATTGCGCAAACATCATTCCTGTTTATAGGCAAAATTGATCAAGCATGAATCCCAGTTTACTAATACAAAAACAAAACAACAAAAAAACAATACTTACTTCGCATTTTTTAACTTACACGAGACGGCAACCTCACATTGGAGCTTTTTGAATAAGCACTTGACGTTACCATTTGAACATAACTCCGAGCAACGCCGGGCTATATATATATATATACATAACTGAATAAATAAAACATTTTGAAATATTCAAGCTTATTTCTTTAACCTTCTATCTATAAAAATGGTGCAATGGATATCGACTAAGAAAGAGAAATTGAAAAGCCGAGTTCGAATTCCAGTTGAATTTGTTGCATTCAGTTACGTGCAAATTCACCCCTGAAATCTGTCTCTTCTCCCTCCAGCTATGGGTCAAATAGCAGAAGAGATTGTGTTCTTGGTTTGGTTTGTTTTATGGCATATCAACCTCAATGGGTTCATTAATCCCGGCAACATTTTTACAGTAGATTTGTATGAATAGAATGTATATTCTTTGTAAGAAATATGTTTGCAGATCAGCTTTCTTTGACATATTTTTGTAAAGTGGTTTTTGTTGAAAGTCAGATGTATGGATGTTTTCCCCAAAAATTTATTGCCAGCAATATTTTATTTTACTTTAAAAATATATTGCTGGTAATTTTTTCCTTTAAAACTGTATTCCTGTAATTTTGACTATAAAAGTCTATTTTTATACTTTAATAGTGTTTTGACCCAGTTTGAGGGTTAACTATTTGCCCATAGCTGGGACCCTAACAGGTGCTACCACCCTGAGTGGACCTGGAAACAGCAGCAATTAAGAGGTGGTTCCATGCTCCTCAAAACCTCCAAATCAGAGGCCTTGCTACCGGATGCAGTTTATTATCCTACTCAGGACCCAGATTGGGTTCTATATCCTTGGTTGGCAGCCAGTCTACCGCAGTATGCAAACTACTGCAGGAAAATTTTCTGCCTATTCAGTCATATCTCTTTCGATATATGGTGATTTATGGCGCAGGTTAGATGTGGCACAATGCCGAAAGTATGGGGCACACAGTGAGGATCTAACTTACTACTCAATTGCAATGGTTTTAGCGAGACAAGCTTGCTAGCCATTACACCACCTAGAGGTGCCCATTTCTTTCGAGATATGATCGCCCAAGCGTGTATCATGTATGGCACTAAACTAACTCACTAATCTTTAAAGAAATATGGCTTCAGTTCTTCTGAATTGGTTTGTTTTAAACATTTAAAAATGATGACCGGAATTTCAGTCATTATTTACTAAATAAGTCACAAGTATCGGACACCCAGTGAGTATCGCTCTCACTCTGGTCAAGCTGTCTAATTAGTTAGTCTTTACCTCATACCGTGCTGCCCATGTCCGACCTTAACACAATTACGAACCTTCCATTGAAGGCTTAATATTTTGTAAATTTGTAAAAAAAATGAAAATATTCGCGGAAGACCTCCAGCCATTGAGTATTGATTAAGAAGACAGTTTTGCTTGTTTTAATTAATTTTATCTTCATTCGATGCCAAATACTCTTAGCCTTTGAATTTTGTTGACGTTGAATCATGACATTTCAGTCATTGACTGTTGCCTCATATTTTATATTGAGAGTTTAATCGTCTTCTGGGATTTGTATTCCGAAGCCCCAACTCCCCAATTATAATTTAATCTAGGTTTTATCACATCAGAAGATGAAGATATTTATAAATTATAGGTCGACTTGACATGAATTCTATAAACATATTTAATCGGAAAAAAAGCTAAAAAATGACAAAATAAAAAAAGGCTTTGAATTGTGTGCTGCTTCCCATCAGTGATGGACGGTAGAATTGTCCATTGCATACAAATTACCTTTAGTTAGGGGAGATTTATGCATCGGCAGTCGATCAGACACAACTTGAATTATTGGGGGGTTACTTAAAATTGTACTGAATACTGAACAATAGGCTTATTGAGAAAGGAGATAGATGGTTAAAACTGAGGTATATATTAGAAGATAGATAGATAGATAGATAGATAGATAGATAGATAGATAGATAGATAGATAGATATACTCAGTAATGATCTGAGATTTAGGACAGGATGGTTAAATAAAATAAAGACAAGAGGAAAACAGTATTTTAAATCGCCTACGCGTTTCGTCTTGTGATGGACATTTTCAAGGCAAAAAGACGAAATGAGCTTGATTCTAAATTACGTATCTATAAACAAACAGTGTTGGCAACCACAAAGACGATCACAAATCATTTCAAAACAGAATTAGTTTTTAGAATTTCTTCATGTGTAGTGCAAAGTCACGAGATATTAAAATGAAGGGAATTCGACCGTTTTCTTTGAAACTTTTATAATGTATGTTAGTCTGTTTTAAAATTCCTTCATGTGTAGTGCAAAGTCACGAGATGTTAAAATGAAGGGAATTCAACCGTATTCGATGTATGTTAGTCTGTTTTAGTACAATTTCCATAAGTAAAGGTGAGATTGGGAAAAATCCGGGGCGCAAATTGATGTTTTGGTAGGACTGGATGGCGGCGCTCTCGAGAACTTTTCTTCTGAATAAATTGTTTACTCTTTTTATTAATGTGGCATTTTTAAAATCGAAATTGTGGTTGAATTTATTTCTGTGAATCACTTATGCATTTGTTAGATTATTATTAGTGATATCTCTTTTGTTTTCATATATACGTTTTATTTTTAGATTTCTACTTGTTTCTCCGATGTAGATGGAGGAACAATCCCGGCAATTTATTCTGCATACACCCGTTTGTTCATCATTTTGATTTCGGTTATTTATGGATCTGATAATGTCCATAATAGTTTTTTATTTGATATTGTTTAGATTATTATTTTTAACAGTGTTTCTTTTGTTGTGGTTGTATATATTATGTGCCTTTCTTTTTGCATTGTGAATAAAATGATATGAGTAATGTAAGTTTCTGAATGTGGTTTCTATGTATTATTCTTCTTTTGTTAAATATTGGGAGCTCCTGATGACCTCGACTAAGGCCGATTCCTTTTTCTGTCATCCGGCATGATTCGTCTTCCGGTAGTATCTTGATGCCAAGATTACTGGATTAACAAGATTGTACTGTACAAAGGAAGCCGTGAATTTTAGCCAATTTGGTTCAAAGTCAGTCAGATAACAAAAAGTATCTGACAATTTTTTGTATAAATTTATCTTTTAAATATTAGGTTGATCATTATGTGTGGGTCGTCGTTCAGCGAGAGACCAACAAAACCCCTTGGAGGACCAAAGATGAAACAAAAGCAAGGATTATGGCAGCATTCACCAACTTAAAAAAGGAGACAGTTCAGAAGAGTTGCAGGAGATTCCGAAAACTGTTGGTGACCGTGGTTGGAGTCAGTGACGACAAATTTGCTTTTTAGCATTTCAAGATATTTTTGTGTAACTTTGGTAAATATGTGTTAAAATGAAATGCCAGTGTTATTTTAAATTTGCGTCATTTAGACGACAGTTTATCCATCGAACCGCGTATATATGGAAAGATGTTATTTTCATTTTTGCATCTGTTAGACGACAATTTATCCATCGCGCCCTCTATGTCTGTTAAACTGGGTTACCTTTAGTTTGGCGCCGTTTGGACGACAATTTATTAATCGCACCCTCTATGTCTGTTAAATTGCGTTATTTTTAATTTTGCTGCATATGGACGGCAATTAATTAATCGAACTCTGTACATTTATTAAAATGTATTATTTTTTATTTTGTGTCATTTGGACGACAATTTATTCATCGTGCCCTGCATATTTGTTAAAGTGCGTTATTTTTATTTTGCGTCTGTGAAACGACAGTTTATTCATCGCACCTTGTATATCTGTCAAAAGGTGCTTTCTATTTTGCGTCATTTAGACGACACTTTATCCATCGCACGCTGTAAGCTAGATATATCGGTTAAATCTCCTCCAGAGACGTAAATGATATGCCCAAAGGCGCCATAGAAACGAGCGGATAAAAAACAGGCTTTCTCCAGGGGAGCTACTTCCAATGACGCAATCAGCTGAAACCGGTTCTTGATTCTCAAAGTTGAATCCGAATGGCGCCAATTTCCTGTCGGAATTACCGTTAATCCTGTTCGAGCATATTCTCCAAAGCCGGGGATTTCCGTAGTGAATGTAAGAAGTTTTGATGTTGGGCATCAATTATTATCATCATATTTTCATTTTTGTTACGACCACGGCCAATGGAGTCGATTGTTTACATTTGCTTCGTAAAACATCTAAAATCTAAGATAGTTGCTAAATTACGTCACAGAAATCAAATCACAAGTGTCAAACGCAACTAAAATATTTCTTATTAAAAAAAATGAGCCTTTATATTTAATTTTTATTCCGACTTTTTAAAAAATCATTTGGTCAACAAAAATGTGAATATTTTCCCCCGTTATTTTGAAACAAAAGAAATATAAAAAAAGTGTTTTTTCAAACAAAAACAAAATATGTAAAAAAAGTGCCAATAGTTCATTTAATTATCTAAGACTTTTTTTTTCAGATTTAATATTTGATACTTCAGAAAATAATATTTAAAAAAATAAAGCTTTTCTTTTTCGCTAAATATTTCATGCAGGAAATCAACTGTCTGTAATTCGTGTGACATTAATGTAACTTTTTCATCGAAAATTAAATGTCTACATTTTTAAATATTCTTCGAAAATTTCTGAACTGAGAGCGTAATAGTTTTTATATTTCTAATTTCAGTAAAACAAAATAAATCATTTTTATTTTTATGTTAAATTCATTTAGTCAACAAAAAATGTAAATATTTTACCCCGTAATTTTGAAGCAAAAACAAACGCAATGTTGTTTACAATGTCACACAAAACATCAAATCTTTCTTGCAAATTTATTTCATTTCTGACTACAAGGCCCAAGCCAATGCTCGCAAAGCTATCTTCAATACTCGAGAAAGAGGTTCTACTGGACATTTGTTATTATTATCTACTCCTCTCATTGGCATCTTCTACTGCTACTAAAATGTTCTGAGTTGCATGGGCAACGCCGGGCTATGATGCTAGTACAAACTACAAGAAACCCCATGCATCAGTAAAAACAGGAGCCCCAAATTTTTTTTAATCATACCACCCCGAGCAAGGCGGTAACGCCACTGATGCGCAGGGGGCTACATAAGAGTAAAAGCACTAGATAGAAGAGAGTGAAGAGAAGGGCAAATCATTTAGAAAGGAGCAAGAGAAGGGAGGGAATACAGGTGTGATGACAGTTGAAGAGGTGGAGAGAAAGGAAAGGATATACAGGGTGGTGAGGAAAGAACTAGGGTCAAGTGGTTAAGAGATGAGTATTGACCTTGCATTTGAATTCCTGGAGGTTATAGCCGTCAGGAAAGCAAGAATAAGGAAGCGAGTTCCACAGGCTGGAAGTGCGAGGAAAGAAGCTGCAGGCGTAGAATTGTCGTCTGATTGGTTGATCTCACTGTGAATGGGTGAGACCCAGTTGCCAGTCTGGTTGCACGAGTAAACACCTGTTGCAGAGCCACCAGTGACTTAAGTTCGTTGGAGCAGAAGCCATGGATGTATTTATAGAACAGACAAAGGGAATCCACATCCCGTCGGTGGGAAAGTGGCTGTAGTCGAGCCGCCAAGTCGGTACCTATCACATTACTGATTCTCCTTTGGAGCCTGTCAAGAACACTGAGGTGAACAGCGGGAGCACCTAACCATATATGGCAGCAGTACTCCATGCACGGACGAATGGTTGATTTGTATATATGCAGGATGGTTTCAGGCGGGAAAAACATCCTGGCCCGACATATTGACCCAACCTTCCTAGCAGTGGATTTAGCTATTGACTCAATGTAGTGGTTCCACTTGAGATGAGAAAAAAGGTAAGGCCGAGGAGGCGCAGTGTATTGCTCTCGGGGAGACTCGCTTGGTCCATACTTATGGGAGACAGGAGAGGTTGCCTGTGATGATTGACATACAGCAGCTTGGTCTTAGACACATTGAAATTTAGAAGTTGGGGATACTAAAATGAAATAGGTGCATAAATTTAAATACCTTGGAAGTGTTCTAACAGAGGACGGAAATTGCGATAGGAAAATCTGAATGCGTATTGGCATGGCCAAAGAGGCATTTCAGAAGCTAAGTAGAGCATTAAGATACGAAAATTTCGCTGTGTTATGTGATGTTGGCCCTTCAATATGGCGGCGAATGCTGGACAATGAAGGGAAGACTTGAAGCAACCGAAATGTGGTTCTACAGAAGGATACTGAGTATACCATGGAAGGAACATGTGAGAAACGACGAGCTTTTGGAGAGAATAGACATAAGAAGGAACCTGATACTCAACATCAATAAAAGAGACATGCAACGAGGAAGGAAGGTTTGGAGAACCTGATGCTTACTATGACACTTTCATTTAAGTGTCAAAAAGTTGATTGGCGAAATTAATTAAATGAAAATTAATTGAATGATAATTAATTAAATCATGATAATAATTATTTTATTAAACCATTATAAAAATAAGTTCATTCTGGATATCCAACATTTTAAGAACCAGGTGTAGTAAACCGAGGTCATTAAGTATAAAGATAACTAGACCCAAGCGGAAGACTGACCTATAAACTATCATTAAAAAAATAAACACTCTGCAGGTGTAATGACCTGTCAAAAATTACTTCAATTTCAAAATATAAACATATTTTGAGCGTGGCAAACAGGTGGGTTGCTTCACCCGGGGATTGAGTGCAAGTATGGCACAGGGTAATAAATCATTGATCAACCAACCACAGGGTTTGCTTCTTGTTAGCCCACTCCGATGACTGCGACTAATTGGCTGATTATCTAAACCAATTAGATGCAGCCCAGGGGGGTTGTTACGACGATAGCCATTGGCCGGTGATCCCTATTGGCTGACCAATCAGGAGCTAATTATTCGGGATTCGGGCCCATAAATAGAGAACACCCAGAGCAAAACATCGAGTCGGTTCATTCTTCGGTACCCAGAACCGAATCCGTTGCCACTGCATACTCCATCATTGACACTGCCTAATTGCATGCAGTTAAGATTTCTTCGAGCTAAGCAAACTTTTTCCGCCAGTCAACTACATTCATCCTTCACTTCGCGGTGATTGTTTTAACTTGATAAGAAATTATTGTATACCAGTGTAAATAAATGTTTGTTACTGTTTATAACAAACGCTTTTCGTCATTTCTTTGATGGTGTGGCAACTATTCTTTTACTCCGACGCCAAATTCAACACTCCATCGACTGAATTGTATCCCTCCAACCTTTCGCGGATCTTAAGAAACAACGTGGGCACAGAAGAAATCAGAGAACAACCAGTCTGGAACATGTGGCAATCGCGAAACCATCGGCCAACCCGGTATTGAGAAGATATAGTACCACACTCACGAGACGGATAGAGGGGAAAAGAGACAAGGGAAAGCAACGTATGACATACTTGATGGACTTGAGCAGACGGATGATGGGGCGGGGATTGAGTTGAATAACAGGAGAAAGGGTATAAGAGAGATAAGGAATAGGAAAATGTGGAAAGCTATTATCGCCTACGTCCTGAAATGACAAGGCAAATATAAGTTTTTTCTTTACATAAAGAAATAAGTGTTTCATCTTTTTTAATGTACATCCAATAAGAATATTTCTTACATCTTAATGATACATTTAAAAGAAAGTATTGTATTATTCGAAAATATGTACAGTACTGTGCTATATATATATATATATATATATATATATATATATATATACTAGGTGCGATCGGTAAATATTCGCAATTATTTGATTGTTTCAAAGCAAAAGGCTATTATACTAAATATTAAATTTATTTTGTAACAAGTATTTATTTCTTGTTAAAGCATTTGTTGAGTAAATCAAATAAAATTACTTTAATTAAATTGTTTATATTCTGTCAATATGCCTCATAAAAGATAAAATGGTTCTTGTCCTAATACTTTTGCACGGTACTATATATATATATATATATATATATATATATATATATAATTTTGGTAAGCAAAAATGTGCGTTGCAGTGCAATGGATATCGGCTCGAAATGAGAAATCGAAGAACCGAGGTCGAATTCACTTGGGAAAGGTATTAATCCGTCTCTTCTCCCTTTAGCTATGGATTAAATAGCAGGACAGTTCTATAACCTTGATTGGCAAACAGTCTACCGCATAAAGTAAAGACAACCTACTGCGGGATAATCTTCTGCCCAGTCAGTAATGTCTCTTTCGAGACATGATCGCCCAAAGTGTGTATCACGTATGGAACTTAACTGACTGACTGAATATTATAGTTGAAAACATGATTAAGGCTTCTACTGGGCATAAAGTGGGGTATCAGTTTTTTATTGTTATAAAGTGATAAACTGATCCCCACGAATTACTGCTTAATAATATAATACATCTCTTCCCCCTCTAGCTATGTCAATTATTAGGACAGATTGGGTTCTATAGCCTTAGCTGGCAACCAGTCTACCGCAGAAAGCAATGGCAACCTACTGCGGGATAATCTTGTGCCCAGTCAGTCATGTCTCTTTCGAGATATGATCGCCCAAGCGTGTATCACGTATGGCACTTAACTGACTGAAGCATAGAAGTACAAGAAATATTTGCTTATCTGTAGCTGGGAACATATTTTAACTATGTAGTTCTTTTTTTTAAATTTTACCCCAAGCAAGGTCATAAAGCCACTAAGATGCAATGGGTTACTGAGTGTGAGTGAATATCAAACATAAAACACTAAAACTGTGAGTAGAGGTTTATTCCTTGTTCCCTGTTTAAGATTGGAATTTCTGGTTCCTTCTCAAGGAACCTAATTCATTTCTGTACTTATAACGTCTAAAGAACGTGGATCCATACATAGGTTTCCAACTATTTTGCTGCGATTACCCCAAAATACAATTTCACTATTATCCATTACCCCAATGAACAAATACCCGTAATATAGGAAAAAAGTAATTATATTTTTATACATCAAAAGCAGACAAAGTTAATGGAAATTATTCAATACAATAGTACCAATCTATAATAATCAGAGGTTTAGTAGCCGTAACCTAGTCGTGATTCTTAATGTGAGTGTTGAGCTTGTATTGCCTGTGCTAGTTTATTTATTCTTGGCTTTGTGACTGAAAGGGTTATTCGGGCTTCGTTTGCCACGTTGAGTCTGCTATGTTTCTTGGTCTTCATTCCAAGGACATAGTGTGAAATTATAAGCTGACTGTCTCTTCCCAAACCAAACATCCATTACCCCCAAAATATGGGTTTATTACTCTACAGGGGTAATTTACCCTAGAGTTGGGAACCATGGTTCTAGAAGAATCTATATCCTTTCTATATTTCTAACGTCTTTGGTTGAAGTCTGAAATTTTATTTACTAGTTATATTTTCTTTTCTCCACAATGGAAGTACAGAGGTTTGCCTGTTTTCTGGTTCACACTCCTACTCAGTCTTTTGAGCAGAAGTAGATGCTTAGCCCTTATTCCAAGATCGAGATTAGGGTTTTTGGTTTCCTTCTAAAGTCTACTTCAGCTCAGGAGTAGATTAGTTCGCCTCTACTCGGTACAGGTTCCTTCTCGGTCTTTTGAACAGAAACAGGAGTTTATCTCTTGTTTCTTGTTTAGGATTGGGTTTCTGCTTCTTCTAAAGTCTACTTCATCTCTATATTTCTAATGTCTTTGACTGAACTCTGAAATTATAGTTACTATTTTTTTGCTTCAATAGAAGCAAATAGGTTCTCTTATCGTCCGGTTCACACTTCTCCCTAGTCATTTGAAAAGGAACAGTAGTTATCTCTTGTTTCCTGTTAAAGAATTGGAGTTTTGGTTTCTTTTAAAGTCTAGAGTTACTAGGTTTACCTATCGTCCGGTTCATACTTCTTCCCGACATTTTTAAAAGAAGTTGAATTTTATCCTTGTTCTGTTTATGATTGAGTCACAGGTGCATTTAAGGTCTTCTTATTATCTTTCTATCTATCTCAGTCTGTTCATATCTATCTATCTATCTATCTATCTATCTATCTATCTATCTATCTATCTATCTATGTCAGTATGTTCATATCTATCTATCTATCTATCTATCTATCTATCTATCTATCTATCTATCTATCTATCTATGTCAGTATGTTCATATCTATCTATCTATCTATCTATCTATCTATCTATCTATCTATCACAGTCTGTGCGTATCTATCTATCTATCTATCTATCTATCTATCTCAGCCTGTTCATATCTATCTATCTATCTATCTATCTATCTATCTATCTATCTATCTATCTATCACAGTCTGTTCGTATCTATCTATCTATCTATCTATCTATCTATCTATCTATCTATCTATCTCAGCCTGTTCATATCTATCTATCTATCTATCTATCTATCTATCTATCTATCTATCTATCTATCTATCTATCTATGTCAGTCTGTTCATATCTATCTATCTATCTATCTATCTATCTATCTATCTATGTCAGTCTGTTCATATCTATCTATCTATCTATCTATCTATCTATCTATCTATGTCAGTCTGTTCATATCTATCTATCTATCTATCTATCTCAGCCTGTTCATATCTATCTATCTATCTATCTATCTATCTATCTATCTATCTATCTATCTATCTATCTATCTATCTCAGCCTGTTCATATCTATCTATCTATCTATCTATCTATCTATCTATCTATCTATCTCAGCCTGTTCATATCTATCTATCTATCTATCTATCTATCTATGTCAGTCTGTTCTATCTATCTATCTATCTATCTATCTATCTATCTATCTATCTATCTATCTATCTATCTATGTCAGTCTGTTCATATCTATCTATCTATCTATCTATCTATCTATCTATCTATCTATCTATCTATCTATCTATCTCCTCATATATACCTTAGTTTCAACCATCTATCTCTTTTTTCAATAAGCCTATTTTTCAGTATCCAGTACAATTTTATGCAACCCAGTAGCTTCTTGTGCATTATTGTCTTCCTTTGATTAAGAAAAATATCACCAGTCCTGGAAAAGAAGACCCCCAGCTCGTGTTGTTGTTAAAGGCATGTTGAAGACAAATCTTTTTCGACAGCTTTTTTTTTTTTTAGTCGCCATTACCTTCGTTATTTTATCTTTGTGTTTATAGCCATCAGTTTAGTTTTCATTTTTTAATAACTCTGCTCTTTTTGTTTTTTATTCATTGTTTTAATCCCGGTTTTCGTTTCACTATATTTCAGTATTTTGTGTTACCAGAGTCGTCTGTTTTTTCTTTCACTTCTTCACGTCGAAACTCTGTGTTAGACACGGAAATAGTAAGTGGAAGAACTTAACGTGAAAGTAAAAAGAAAAAGATCAAATATTAACTGAAGTATTATCACCAGCAAAAGAGAAAGCCTAAAGGTTAAGCAACCTATTGGGGGACATCAAAAAACAAAAACAAAAAATAACAAAAAAAAAACCCAAAAAAAACAGAACTATTACAATTTTCGAAATAACAAATGATAGAAATTCTAAACTTATTTATAAATGGAACTTTGTCTCTGTGTGTGTGTGTGTCCGTTACCTATAGACTCCGAAACGGCTGAAGCGATTTTCTCGAAAATTTACACAGTTGTACTATAAGCGTTTGTGAGTGTTCTTAGCTAGGTTTTGTGTCGAGGTACCCCCGATAAATATCGATAATCGATAATCGAAAAAATCGGGTTATAGAAGGAGTGGTCCGATTTTAATCAAATTTGATACACTTATAGACAAAGACATAAGAAATGATATTCAGGAGTTTCAAGGTTGCAGTTCTTACAATAGTGCAGAAAATCGATAAGTGTATATATAAAAAACAAAATGTTCGTATGTGTGTCTGTTTATCTGCCTGTATGTCTGTATTTTTTCAGCCCTTTTATTTTAGTTTTTGCTTCGGGTTTGGCTCTAAGTAGGTATAATTGTAGTTCTTAGTCTCAGCCACGATACCATTTACTCAGAGGACTTATTTAGCCTTCAAAATTCAGTTTACGACGAAAAACTTATTTGATATCGATACCAGGAAATCAAAATGTGACTTCCATCCATTCAGTTTTCTTTCCGTCTACGGTTTCGCTTTAACTGGAAACAACTATTGCTTTTTAGTTTTTCTGAGCTCCAGGACCATGGATTAGTTTTAAAGCTTTCATTACACCCGATCAACGCCGGGCTATACTGCTAGTATATATATATATATATATATATATATATATATATATATATATATTATGTGCGATTGGTAAACCACATCCTAAACAGGGAACAAGGGATGGGTGGAGTGTGAACCGGGCGATAGTTTACTCTATCTACTCCAATTGAAAAAGAAAAGAGTAAAAAGATAGGAAAAGAGAAAGCCGGAAACCACATCCTAAACAAGGAACAAGGGATGAGCCTCTTCACCTGTTCAGCAAAACATTTTTGAATACAAAACTAGAAGACATTTTCACTTTTCTAAAATAAAAAAGAATAAAAACAAAACGAAAATTAATTAAAATCTGACTAAATCAACCTCACTATAATCGAACATTAAAAAATATCTTTAAAAAAATTGGAGTAGATAGACTAAACTATCGCCCGGTTCACACTCCACCCACGTCTATTGAACAGGTTAAGAGGCTCATCCCTTGTTTCCTGTTTAGGATGTGGTTTCTGGCTTTCTCTTTTCAAATCTTCTCACTTTGTTTTTTTTTTGTTTTCAGTTGGAGTAGATAGATCTATCTATCACCCGGTTCACACTCCACCCACATCTATTGAACAGGTTAAGAGGCTCATCACTTGTTCCCTGTTTAGGATGTGGTTTCCGGCTTTCTCTTTTCCAATCTTTTCACTCTTACGTAGCCTCCTGCACATCAGTGGCATTACCGCCTTGCTCGGGGTGATATGATTAAAAAAAAAAAAAACCTCTTTTTTGGCATTAAATAACCTACAGAGGTTTTAATGACATATTCGTTAAACAAAACTCAAACTGAAATTAATTTGTTCTTCTTATTAATGGTTCTGTTCTTAATTCTTCTACAACCTGTAACCCCTTCTGTCTTAATGAGTTTACCGCTTTTTTGGGGGTGATAAACAATTAATAGATTTTTTTATTTTGTTGTAAATTCTCAAGAAGAAAAGAATGTATATATTCACTTTCATCATGTGTTTAGGTTTTATTAAAATTCTAATCATTGCTTTTTAAAACAGCAGAATTGACCATGAGTGAAATTAGTTAAAATAATTGAAGTGTCCATAGAAAAACCGTCCTTCTAAAGAGAGATCTCTAATGTTATCGATCCTGACCTAACATATCGGCTTCAGACACTTTTACATCATTGTAACATAGAAACTCTGTCCAGAAATATTTTCATGTCAATCGTTCTAATGAGCTTTCCACTTTCGCATGGTGACCCCTATGAATGTAGTGTAGCACTCATTAGTGTACCGCCCTTTCGGTTGGGGCTTCAGAATACGCCGACTGCACCTCTGCAGAGGCGTAAACCTCCCCAGTGAGGCGTCCTGCGTATGACGATAAACTGTTTCCAGCAGCAAGGTCTCTAATTGAAAACTTTTGAGGAGCAAAGAACAACCGCTTAATTGCTGTTGTATCCATGTCTACTCTGACCCTGGGTAGTTGCATCTGTTAGGGTCCTAGCTATGGGCAAATAGTCAAAATCCAAACTTGCCTGAAAATACTATGAAATTATAAAAATACATTTTTATGGTGAAAATTCCAGCAATACATGTTTGGAGAAGAAAATATTACCAGCAATACATTTATGAAGAAACACTAATACATTTTTGAAGAAAAAAAATTAAACAGCAATATATGTTTGAAGAAAATATATATATATAACAGTAATACATCTGACTCTAGACAAAACCCTATTTACTAAAGTACGTCAATGAAACCTGATCTACAAACTGATTTCTTACAAAAAATACATATTCTATTCATACGTATCTATAGTAAAAATCTTGTCGGCATTAAATAACCCTTAAAGGCTGATATGCCCTACAACAAAACAAATTAAACGTTCTACTATTCATTTTATAGGACTTTTTCAAAAGTTTGAAGCCAGAAAACATCTTGAGTTTTCTTAAAAAAAAAACACCTTTTCATCAAAATCTGACTAAAACAACCTATAACCGAACTTAAAAATATCCTAAAACGCCACCTTTTTGGCATTTATCAACCCACTGAGGTTGATATGCCATTAAACGAAACTTAAAACAAACTAATTTGTGTAGTGCCAGATCGGAAGATTCGTACTAGATTTTACTGTTGATATATCTAGATTTAACTAGGTACCCCCACTAAATCGCGAAAAAAAGCATAGTTACTTTTAAACGGAATTGTTAAAAATGAAAAGGTTTTCTTAAAACTTTTATTTTAGTTTTAATTAAAAGCGAAATGATTAAATTTACTATTTCCAGTAAGCAAAATACTCTCTGTTTTATTTCAAACAGAAATCATTTTGAATGGAATATAAAAGATTTTTTTTTCAATTTTTGAATTTTGCCGCCATTTTTGAGTGATCGCCACATTTGTAAACAAAAGTTAATTCTCGGTTATAAAAAAATCTTGCAAAAATAAAATATACATCTGTGACACATTTTTTTTTTAAAATTAGTAAATTTTATGTTAAACTAATCTCATTTACACAAGTATCACTTATTTATAGCGTGAAATTTAGAATAAAACTATTTCTTAATCACCGATTTGAACTTTTTGACCTGTCCGTGCCGTAAATCACGAACTTGTTGACAGGTTCTTGATTCGAGATAAAAAATATATGGTGTTTTATGTGACAAAATTGTACCGATTTTTTTCAGGTAAGGGAGGAAACTCTGACCTTTTAATTTGCACATAGAAATTACTATACCAAAAAAAATTAAATGCACAGAAGACAAAAGTTTAAATTGTTTTAAAAATATGGATGCATAACGATTTTTATTAAACTTTTCAATTTTCGATAGACAATAATATAATCATCAATTATCTTTTACTCTTCTTAGCAGATTTTAATGTACGGCTCATTAATTTAATATAAGAAAAATAGATGATTTATATTCCCAATGAGTCCTGCGTTAACTAACAAAATTGTAGACCACACTGAAATTAATTAAAATTTCATGGATTTAAGTGGAGAGGGGAAAAAGAGGTAAGAAACATATTTTTACCAAGATTTTTAGAAAAGTAATAAGACCACAATTAATTTCACTCGTTTGTGAATGAGTACTGAATGTGAATGAATTTGTGAATGAGTTTGTGAATGAGTACTGAAAATTTCATTAAAATCCAATAATTATTTGTTTTTTGCGAGAATTTTCAAATTAATGTGTTTGTCAACAAAAATGTCATAATTATGTTTTCCCTTGTAAACAGTCGTAACGTTTTGATTACCCGCTATCTTAAATCAAAACAAGATTTTCTGCCAAAATTTCAAAAATGTTAGAAGCAATTAAACAATTTCAAAAAATAATTAAAAATTACGTTGATCTTTCCTCTTAATAATAATATAAACATTTTGGCGGAAAAAAGTTTTTTTCATTAAGTTTGGGACATTTTATATTCATACTATGCTATTCTTTTAGCAGTTTAGTAGAGGTACCTAGATTTAAGTTTTATTCTGATAGTTTCTTCTGTCGCAGTTCTCTTCTGTTGAACTCTCAGCCAGCGTTTTACTTTCTTGTCAACTAAGATCTTCAAACATTTAAAACTAACGTCCATCGTTTTCTGCCTTCTGAAAACTATTTCTAAATTGTCCTTTCTCCATATTAATATTTTGTCATTCTCTTTCTCTTTCAGGAAACTCTTGAATCTTATTGGCATTATCCCCTTTCTTGGGGGTGGAAAAATTAAAACAAATGTTTCATTACGAAGAAAATATTTGAATTACGGATGAAATGGTGTGGTACGTGAAACTAATCCCACCATCCATTCAATTGCGATGGTGGATTCCTAAAGGAGTCTTCGAGTTGATGACCGCTGATTGATCGAAGAGGAGAGCACCGACCACCGCAATCGTGAAATGATGCGGAAGGGTTAATTGCGTGATTTTAACCTGATTGATTTCATATTTTCATCCTCGTCCCTCTGGGGATTCCTGATTTAAATCACTACTGTGAAGACGCAATAATTGGTATCACCATAAGATAAGCAGATGATAGCAGACACAGAAGGGAAACAAGAAGCTCTTAAAAAAGAAAAAAAGCGAAAAAAAAAAAACTAAACATCAATTGTAAGAAGACGAAATATATGGTTATGACCAGCCTGGGATACGAATTACACATTCAAGATCCAGATATCCCGGGACATATTTGTTACTAGCAGTATAGCCCGACGTTGAGGAAAAACACTTATTACGATATCGATACCAGGAAATCAAAATGTGACTTACATCCATTCATTTTTCTTTTAGTCTACGGTTTCACTTTAACTGGAAACAACTATTGCTTTTTAGTCTTTCGTGCCAACGTCCAAAGAGTCTGAGCTCCAGGACCATGGATTAGTTTTAAAGCTTTCATTACACCCGAGCAACGCCGGGCTATACTGCTAGTATATATATATATATATATATATATATATATATATATATATAGGTGCGATTGGTAAATTTTCGCAATTATTTTATTATTTCAAATATTCTTTAGGCTGAGTCTGAGCTCCAGGACCATGGATTAGTTTTAAAGCTTTCATTACACCCGAGCAACGCTAGGCTATACTGCTAGTTCTGCTATAAAATTTATTGTTCGGCATTTTACGGTAATATATATTGTTGATCATACTTATATAGAATGTATTGTTGGTCATTCTTTTGTAAAACATATTGTTGGTTATTTTTCTATAAAACTGATTGTGAGTGATTTTTCTGTGGAATATATTCCTGGATATTCTTCTATAACATGAATTGTTATTCGTTTTGCTGTTTCATGTATAGATGGTCATTCTGCTATAAAATATATTGTTGGTCATTTTGCTATAAATATGTGGTGCAGTAGATATCGGCTGGGAACGAGATATCGGGGTGCCGAGTTCGAATTCCAGTTGAATTCCTTACATTCACTTACGCACAAATACCCGTGGAAAAGGTATTAATCCAACTTTTCCTTCCAGTGGATAGTTTGGGTTCTATAGCCTTGGCTGGCAACCAGTCTACCGCAGAAAGTAATGGCAACCTACTGCAGGATAATCTTCTGCTCAGTCGTTCATGTCTTTTTGCAGACATGATCATCTAAAGCGTACATCAAGTATGGCATTTGACTGACTGACTGGACATAATAGTCGAAAACATGATAAAAACTTGTACTGAACATAAAGATGGGGATCAGTTTTATATTATTATGAAGTAATAAACTGATCCCCCACTAACTATTAATTAATAATATAATCTCTTCCCTCTCTAGCTATGAGTCAAATTATAGGACAGATTGTAATGTTTTATTTATTCGATATATATAAATATATACAAATCTACACAGAATCAGAATATATTTTATTTGCAACCATGACGAGCACCAACTAACAAGAACGAAATGTTTTGGGGAGTGAATGTAAAGTTGGGCTTCCATAAAACAATTCTACTTCACCATTATCCTTTATTGAGTATAAGTAAGATCCCCTGCCACTTTTCAAGGTGGAGAACAAAAAGTCATATTCAGAATATATCTTATTTGTAACCCTGTTAGACAAGCACCATCCCATAATGATAAAGTCTTTTTAGAAGGGAATATAAAGTTGAGCTTCCATATAGCAATTCTACTGCACCATTATCCTTTATTGAGTATAAGTAAGATCATCTGCCACTTTTCAAGGTGGGAACAAAAAGTCATATTCAGAATATATCTTATTTGTAACCCTGTTAGACAAACACCATCCCATAATGATAAAGTGTTTTTAGAAGGGAATATAAAGTTGAGCTTCCATAAAACAATTCTACTGCACCATTATCCTTTATTGAGTATAAGTAAGATCCCCTGCCACTTTTCAAGGTGGGGAACAAAAAGTCATATTCAGAATATATCTTATTTGTAACCCTGTTAGACAAGCACCAACCCATAATGATAAAGTCTTTTTAGAAGGGAATATAAAGTTGGGCTTCCATAAAACAATTCTACAGCACCATTATCCTTTATTGAGTATAAGTAAGATCATCTGCCACTTTTCAAGGTGGGGAACAAAAGGTCATATTCAGAATATATCTTATTTGTAACCCTGTTAGACAAGCACCAGCCAATCATGATAATGTTCTTTTAGAAGGGAATCTAAATATTATCATCATCATCGTCATTATTATTACTTCCATCAATATGTATCACGTTAGTTTCACTGCCCGATTGTATCCCTGACAATTTCTTTACAAATATCTGGTAAGACGTGTGTTCATTCATGCGTTGCTGTTCTTGTCAATGAGACCTGTCGGAGCCCATTCTTCTCCGTGAAACCCTAGCTGATGTCCTCTAATTTGATGTTTCGGCTTTGTCACTCATACGTGGCCGTTTCTTTTTTTTTTTCATGGGAAAAATTACCGACTCTGACCGAGAACATCATTCTACGGGTTCTTTTGTCCTGCGATGTGGTGTTATTGCCCTTATGGGTGTCTAGCCATCCTCATTACCAATAAAGTTTGCTGAGGTAACCAGGTCTATTGCTGATTTTTCAACAATTCAACAGATAATACTTAGTTATATTGATCTAATGTCATTCAGAGAGTCACTTGACATAAAAATTATTTTAGCGAATGCAATTTGAAACGACTTTTAATCCAACTGAACGCATTAATTTGTTTTTAATCATGTAATCCCCCACTTTATATCCACATTATAATAGTATAGAAACACCTTTTTTATAATCATATCGCCCCAAGCAAGGCATTTTACTGCCACTGTTTTGCAGGGGGTTACATAGGAGGAAAGTTATGAGAAAGAGTGACAGGTTATAGGAGGTTTCAGGAAGTGGGTAAGAGAAGGATAGCTGTGGTCATAAAGTGAGGGATCAGTTTATATATTGCCTATGATGCACAACTGATCCCCTACTTTATATCCACATTATAATAGTATAGAAACCCCTTTTTTATAATCATATCGCCCCAAGCAAGGCATTTTACTGCCACTGTTTTGCAGGGGGTTACATAGGAGGAAAGTTATGAGAAAGAGTGACAGGTTATAGGAGGTTTCAGGAAGTGGGTAAGAGACGGATAGCTGTGGCCATAAAGTGAGGGATCAGTTTATATATTGCCTGTGAGGCACAGCTGATCCCTTACTTTATATCCACATTATAATAGTATAGAAACCCGTTTTTTATAATCATATCGCCCCAAGCAAGGCATTTTACTGCTACTGTTTTGCTGGGGGTTACATAGGAGGAAAGTTATGAGAAAGAGTGACAGGTTAAAGGGGGTGTCAGGAAGTGGGTAAGAGAAGGATAGCTGTGGTCATAAAGTGAGGGATCCGTTTATATATTGTCTGTGAGGCACAACTGATCCCCTACTTTAGGTGGCCACAAATTGAGGGATCAGTTTTATATATTGATTGTAATGAAGAATTGATCCCCCACTTTATATACACATTATAATAATATAGAATTTTTCTTTTCTTTTTTTTATAATCATATCGCCCCAAGCAAGGCATTTTACATAAGAGGAAAGTTATGAGAAAGAGTGACAGGTTACAGGGTGTGTCAGGAAGTGGGTGAGAGAAGGATGAGAATACTGATTAGTGGAGTGGATGGAGGAAGGAGTATGAGAGAAAGGATGCAGGTTAGTGAGATAAGAGATGACTATTGACTTTTTCATTTAAATTCTTGGAGATTGTAGCTGTCGGGAAAGCAAGTAAATGGAAGTGCGAGAAAAGAAGCTGCTGGAGTAGAATTTGCGTTTACAATTTATTGGTTTGACAGTAAAAGGATGGGACCTAGTTGCTAATCATGTGGCTCGAGTAAATTTATATATAGGAGGCACCAGTGAACTAAGTTCATCGGAGCAGAAGCCGTGAAAGTATTTGTAGAAGAGACACAGGGAAGCCACATAGCGCCGGTTATTAAATTATTAAGATATTTTCCGTCGAGGGTAAAGGCTAAATAATCTGTTGGCTTTCATTAGCAGAAGACATGTTACTGATATTCTGAGTTTATTTTTTGTCTGTTCACTTACACTCATAATATATTTTTTTAAAAGTTCTTCACCTTACATCTTGAATTTCAATGCTTTTTTTTTTATATTGTCGTTTCGATCAAGAATCTTTCGTGCGCACATTGGTACGCCATGTTCGTATAATTGAGCTGTCTAATAAACTAAGACAATGAATTCATCAAGAGACATCTAATTATCGTGCCTCGCTGACAAAGATGACATACAATGGATGACAGGGGCAGGAAGGCCTTATCGAAATGTGACGTGTTGAAATAATTGCAGTCACGATGAGTTGGTGAGAGGAATTTGAATAGATATTGTCTTTTGTTTTGATCGAGGCATTCATTATAGACAGTGCTAATGGAAGCCATACGATCGACTTAGAAAGAAATTTTATCAGGATGTAAAGTTAACCGCCGGTCTATGAGAATATTGAATTCATTATGCCAATAAACTATGGTCAATTCATGCAATTTCGAAGCATGATTTAAAACTATATATATATATATATATATATATATATATATAAACTTATTTATAAATGGAACTTTATCTCTGTGTGTGTGTGTCTGTATGTGTGTGCGTCCGTTACCTATAGACTCCGAAACGGCTGAACCGATTTTCTTGAAAATGAACACAGTTGTACTATAAGCATCTGCGAGTGTTCTTAGCTAGGTTTTGTGTCGAGGTACCCCCGATAAATATCGAAAATCGATAATCAAAAAAATCGGGTTATAGAAGAAGTGGTTCGATTTTAATCATTTTGATACACTCATAGACAAAGACATAAGAAACAATATTCAGAAGTTTCAAGGTTGCAGTTCTTACAATAGTGCAAAAAATCGATAAAATGTATATATAAAAGGCAAGATGCTTGTGTGTGTGTCTGTTTATCTGCCTGTATGCCTGTATTTTTTCCAGCCCTTTTATTTTAGTTTTTGCTTCGGGTTTGGCTCTAAGTAGGTATAATTGTAGTTCTTATTCTCAGCCATGATACCATTTACTCAGAGAACTTATTTAGCCTTCAAAATTCAGTTTACGACGAAAACTTATTTGATATCGATACCAGGAAATCAAAATTTGACTTACATCCATTCATTTTTCTTTCAGTCTACGGTTTCGCTTTAACTGGAAACAACTATTGCTTTTTAGTCTTTCGTGCCAACGTCCAAAGAGTCTGTGCTTCAGGACCATAGATTAGTTTTAAAGCTTTCATTACACCCGATCAACGTCGGGCTATACTGCTAGTATATATATATATATAAACAATCAATCAATCAATCAATATATATATATATATATATATATATTGATTGATTGATTGTTTAATACTTAGTTTTTGGTCATAACAGGGTTAGACCAGCGCACATTTGTATTAAAAAGTGATCGATACAATTATATTGTAGAACTTTTGAATATTTTCCATTTTTAAACGAGTTATTTCGCTCCCCAAGTTTCTATGGTGTAATGGATATTGGCTCGGAATGGAAAATCAGAGAGATGCATTAAATTACGCGCAAATACCCTTGAGAAACGTATGAATCCGTCTGTTTTCTCTCCAGCTATGGGTTAAATAGCAGAACAGTTTCAGTTTTATAGTCTTACTTAACAACCAGTCTACGGCAGAACTTATGAAAATGGCAACCTACTGCGTGAAAATCTTCTGCCTAGTTACTCATGGATCGAAAAAGACATGATCACCCAAGCCTGTATCACGTACGGCACTCAATTAATTGACACACACACACACACACACATATATATATATATATATATATATATATATATATATATATATATATATACAGACTTTGAGATTTGAAAAAAAATCCCTCGACCGGCGGTCGAGAACGAGAGAAAATTTACTCGCCACAAAATCATTTTTCTCGACCGACTCCATTGTCTTCATAGTCGCCTTACGTAAACATGGCGTGAATTGCTGATGGAAAACAAAAAATTATTTTTTTATCATTATTTTTAGCCTTTCTAAGATGGATGATACTATGATATTTGTGCTTTCAACAAGTATATTCCCGATAGGGTTTGGTAGGTCTCCATGTGTGTTTAAATGAGATCGAATTGAGCTCTGTTCATAGATGCAACGTGAGTCTTCGCGCCAGTTTCGTAGTTATATAGCCGATACAATTATTTAGGAAATTCATTTAGGTACCTCCACTAAATCGAAAAAAAAAAAGCATAGTTACTTTGAAACCGAATTTTTTTCCAATTTTTAAATTTTGCCGCCATTTTTGAGCGATCGCTATATTTCTAAAAATGAGTTAATTTTTAATTTTAAAAAATATTGCAAAAATGAAATATGCATATAAAATTTAGAATAAAACTCTTTCTTAATCACCGATTTGAACTTTATGACCTGTTCGTGTAGTGCTAGATCGGGAGTTTCGTACGAGATTTTACTGTTGATAGATCTAGATTTAACTAGATTTAACTAGGTACCTCCACTAAATAGCGAAAAACACTGCATAGTTACTTTTAAACGGAATTTTTTAAAAATAAAAAAATTTCTTGAAACTTTTATTTTAGTTTTAACTGAAAGCTAAATGATTAAATTTACTCTTTCCAGTAAGCAAAATAGTTTGATTTATTTCAAACGGAAATTATATTGACTGGAATATAAAAGTTCGAGATTTTTTTTCAGTTTTTGAATTTTGCGCCATTTTTGAGCAATCGACACATTTGTAAACAAAAGTTAATTCTCGGTTTTAAAAAAATCTTTCAAAAATAAAATATACATCTGTGACGCATTATTTTTGAAAAAATAGCAAATTTTATGCTAAATTAATCTGATTTACATAAGTATTTCTTATTTATAATAAATAAGAATAAAACTATTTCTTAATCACATATTTGAACTTTTTGACCTGTCCGTGCCGTAAATCATGAAGTTGTTGACAGGTTCTTGATTAGAGATGAAAATGTATGGCGTCTATAAGAGACAAAATTGTACAAATTTATTTTTGGGTAAGGAAGCGCCGACCTTTTAATTTGCACAGAGAAATTACCATACAAAAACAAATCAAATGCACAAAAAAAAGTTTCAATTATTTTAAAAATATGGATGCAGAACGATTTTCATTAAACTTTTCAATTTTCGACAGGCAATCAATATAATTACCAATTCTTAACAAAAATATTAACCACAACAGTTCTTTAAAAATTTTAAATATAGTTTTTAAACTTTATAAATCAACATAATAAAAAATGAAAACAATTCTTTTAAAATATTTTTAGTAATCAAAAGTTTTTTTTCAGACTATAATGTCCTTAATTTTTGTTTTTATTCCAGCAATTAAAATTAAATATTCAAAATTAAAATTAAAAATTATAATTATTTAATTAAAATTAATTAATTTAATTAAAATTAAATATTAAATTAAATATCAAATTAAATATTATCAAAGTTTTATTGTATTTTTTATTTTACTATTCTGAGCAGATTTTCGGATACTGCTGCAAAATTTAAAATAAAAAAAAAATAGATGATTTATTAACTAATAAAATTATAGTTTGCAGCCAATTAAAGTTTATTAAAATTTCATTGACTGACGTGGAGTGGGGTAACAGAGGTAAAAAAAATTTACTAAGATTTTTCTAAAATAATAATTTCAAAAATAATTTCATTCATTTGTGAATGAGTACTGAAATTTTTATAAAAATCCGACAATTATTTGATTTTTGTGAGAATTTCCAAATTAATGTGTTTGTCACCGGAAAAAAAGTGGGTGGTGTAATCATTCCGTTTTCCATTCTAAAACAGTCGTAACATTTTGCTTAACCGCTAACAAATCAAAACAAAATTTTCTGCAAAAATTTCAAAAATGTTAGAAAGAATTAAAAAAAATTTAAAAATAATATAAAAATTGCTTTGATATTTCCTTCTTATAATATTATAAACATTTTGATGGAAAAAGTTCGTTTTTATTAAGTTTTGGACCTTTTTATTCATACTCTGCTGTGTTTTAGTGATTTAATTGAGGTACATAAATTAATTGGATCAAGAACACTGTTCTTGAAACGACATGTAAATTCATAAATAACATTGGTTCGTTGTAATTTGAACATATTATTTTTGACGATGAGATTAACCGTTTTAAATTTTGTATTAATTTAATTTTTTTTGTTTAAGTCGGCGGCAGTTGCGTATTTTCGGATGACGTTTTGAAGTGAATATTCTTTCTATCTATAATTGCTATGCATTTGCTTTTTTTTAATGCTATTGTTTTTTCCGTGAGTTTATTGTTATTATTGGTCAAGTTTGAAAGAAAAAGTCTAATGTGGTAGTCAGCTAAATTATTTGGAAATCTGTTGTTGACAAGTGTTTTTCTATGAAGTTCTTTGAAGAAAAGTGAGCGAGAAGAAGAATTCTCGTAGGTTCTCGTGAGGAAATTTTTAATAACATCAATTTGATATCTAAGAAGACATTGACTAGCAAAATTAAGGTAACAAGAATTTTTAATGGTGAGTTTTTTTTATATAGTGAAGTAATGAAAGTGTGGTGATACCGAGCAAAGCGAGGGACCGGATGTTTGCATTCTAACGACCAGAAAGTAAATGACCAAAACTTGTCGGTGCGCACTCCGGCTCCACGCAGATGTTCCGGTTGAAAACTAAAAAATAATTAAATATTAAATTCCATTTCGCGAGCCTAAGCGAATTTTATTTTCCAGCCAATGGGAAGCCCAGAATCAAATACGGATGTGAATTCCCAAATGATCTGCTACAATCCAAATGACGAAATAAAAAGCCGATACAGAAAGCATCGCCAGACAGACCGACACAGACAGACACACACAGACAGACTCGAGAGAGACGAGTGTAATTAGTATTTTCGTTGACCGAAGTCAAGCGAATTACATCCCTTTCCTCTCATCTAATTACCGACCAAAGGAGCGGATACATCAAAGACATTCCTTACTTACAACGCTCCCACATACCTAAGCATTAATTCTCTTTTCAGCATTTTATTGCCATGAACATTTTAACGTCCGTTGGACCCATCTTTAAAGGATTACTTTAATTGTAAAAACCTTAATTGATATGTGTATATATAAAATGTTATTTCTAAACTTAATTTGCTTTTCTTGAATTCTAATCTTTTATGACTTATAGTGGGCTATCTACAACGAGGCCAAATTCTGTTAATCTGCAACAACATACAACTACTCTCCACTAGAACATCTCCCCACTATAAAAGTATTATTAAGATAATCCACGAGTACATCTAAGAACAGGAGTTAATTTTTTTGTCTAAGCTCATATGTGAAGTTGAAGACGGATTTTTTTAATTGTAGTTTTAAGATTATTAATTTTGTTTTTGTTCTCAGCTAAAATGAAAAGATCATCTACGTATATATATATATGTATGTTTGAGAAGAAACCTTTCCGTTGAGCATCTTTCATTGAATACTGCCAATAAGAATGATAGGGGCAGAAAGATCTTACCGAAATGAAAATAATTGAAGTCACGATGAGTTCCTTTTGAGATTTTACCAGTATTCTAATTTTTTCTGTTTTTCAGGAGTTAAAAAATATAAAACTTGTCCATGGATTTTATTTCGGAAATTTTATTTTCTTTCAGAAAATAAAACCTGCTGCAATATTCAATATTTCAATATTGCCCGAAGAAATAAAGAAAAAGAAAAAAATATGCAAATCCGATTAAATTACAAAGAAAAAATATTTATTTCTAACCGGTTAAACAAGGGCGCTTGCAAAAATTAGTCCCTTTTTGCTGAGAATAGGATAGCTTATTGTGGGATCGCCCATGTACAAATTTTACCTTTACTCATTAATGGACCAATTCATTAACAACTTCAACC
The DNA here is from genome assembly GCA_037127315.1 of Ascarosepion bandense. Classification (NCBI taxonomy): domain Eukaryota; kingdom Metazoa; phylum Mollusca; class Cephalopoda; order Sepiida; family Sepiidae; genus Ascarosepion; species Ascarosepion bandense. The sequence continues at coordinate 849,979 of JBBBDQ010028683.1, forward strand.
AATCAAATCCTTCGTTTGATACACTGACCAACCGCATTGTTTAATACAATGCCCACCGCTAAAACGACCCTAACGAACGAGAAGATTGGATCAACTATATAAGCAGGCGTTTGACTCTGATGAATTAGTTAGTTCCCAATTGCTTCAGAAATCCCTGTCGCTAAACGCGGAGACCCTTCCGAACTAACTCACCACCAGCTACGAGGCAAAACCCGTTCGCCAAAAACACATCTCGAATCGACAGTAGCTTGGTATATCGACGACTAGTACAAGTAATCTTATTATAGTTGATAATTACTGTCAACTACATTTCTACATTACTTTACAGTCCAAGAGACGCAACTCGTACTCGCAATTGCACACACCCGTTTATGTCATTTATGGTTTTCATAAATTAACGCTATACAGAACATTTAATTTTACTTCACAAACTTTAATTCTGTCGGCCTGACACAAATGATTGACTTTTCGTCGACCCATGAACAATATCATTCTATCCCATCACTTTCGACACCTTTTTTCACTTCCCTATAAAAACCTTTAATTATGTATAAATTTGTGTTATTGTTTCTTGCACATTTTTATTGTGTGAGAACGTTTGGACACCTTCAAGATTCGTATAAAAAATTCCTTCTGATCCTTTAAAATATTTTGCCGTTTCAGAACACTGTCCTTTGACTAACACAATGTAAAACATTTATCAGAAAAAACAAAACTTAAAAATTACAACACACACACACACACAACAACAACAACAACAACAACAACAACAAAACAAACAAAAGAATTTGGCAAATGATAAAAAAACGGGGGTGAGCCTTAACTTTACAGTACACTTTCAGTCCTTTCAAGGTTCAAAAGCTACCTTTTTCTTTTCTTTCTTGTGTAGACGAAGTTTTCTTCTTGGTGACAGATGTGCGTTGTGATACAGTGGATATCGGCTCGGAACAAGAAACGGGGAGCCGAGTTCGAATTCCAGTTGAATCCATTGTATTCACTTACGCGCAAATACCCTTGGGAAATGTATTAATCCCTCTCTTCATTCCAGTTATGGGTTAAATAGCAGGACAGATTGGGTTCTATAGCCTTGGTCGGCAACCAGTCTACCGCAGAAAGCAATGGCAACCTACTGCGGGATAATCTTCTGCCCAGTCAGTCATGTCTCTTTCGAGACATGATCGCCCAAGCGTGTATCACGTATGGCACTTAACTGACTGACCTTTTTTCGTCTCTTATTTTCCTCCCGTCCGCTTGGAAATTACGCCTTTCTTTTACGGCCGTAGAAGGTGAAAATTTACTAAACACCCTGAAAAACACTTTTTGAACACGCAACGCATTTGCTCCTCCTTCTTCTTCTCAAATGTTTCTAGCTTCAAACTCCACTTATGAACTTCTTTTCTGGGGGCTTCTTCGAAAGGACTTCTTTTTAGAATTTCTCTGAACTTTGTTACCCATGCATCCTTTACTTATTGCCAAACGCGGCCTGCTTTTTAGAGAGAGAGAGAGAGAGAGAGAGAGAGAGAGAGAGAGAGAGAGAGAGAGAGAGGAACCTCTTGTTTCTAAACGGTCTCGCTTCCGACTGTTGCTAAGGTTCCGTCACAGTTCTCACTTCCCCTTCAAATTGGTTGGTTCACCTTTGAACTGTCCAATCACATTCCATTAAAAGAATTCAGTAGGTTCGTAAGGTCTGTCACACAGTAAGAATGTACTGTTCTCGCTTCACCTTGAACATTTTCAAACGTATTGTTCCTAACGTTTTCTGTCAGTATTTTAGCCATTCTCAATGATGTTTTATTAGGTATATCTATTATCTGTATGTTGTGCTACACAGTAGTTCTTGTGGAAGAATGACCGTTTGGGGCGCTCACATGCAATATGTGGTTGGGTTGACGTGAGGGTCAATTCTATTTTTCTCTTGACAGGTCTTCTTCGATGCTGAACAGCGTCAGATAGATAACTAGGGAACGGCGTTTAATCAAAAGAGCTTCTCAATAATGTTGACGATTATGTGATTTTAAAAAAAATGTTTTATCAACTAGAACTTTCCTCAAGGGACGGTTAAATTATGGGTTAACAAATGCTTTTTAATAGTAATTTGATTCGACCGGTGACATGTAAGGCGTATACAAGGTGGTAGTATGTCCGATATCTAAACTTATTTATAAATGGATCTATGTGTGTGTGTGTGTGTGTGTGTGTGTGTGTGTGTGTGTTTGTGTCCGTTACCTATAGACTCCGAAACGGCTAAACCGATTTTCTTGAAAATTTACACAGTTGTACTATAAGCGTCTGCGAGTGTTCTTAGCTAGGCTTTGTGTCGAGGTACCCCCGATAAATATCGAAAATTGATAATCGAAAACATCGGGTTATAGAAGGAGTGGTCCGATTTTAATCAGAATGTGAGTAGGTGTAATTGTAGTTCTTAGTTTCAGCCATGACACCATTTACTCAGTTTACGACGAAAAAAACTTATATGATATCGATAGCAGGAAATCAAAATTTGACTTGCATCCATTCCTTTTTCCTTCACTCTACGGTTTCGCTTTAACTGGAAACAACTATTGCTTTTTGGTCTTTCGTACCAACGTCCAAAGAGTCTGAGCTCCAGGACCATGGATTAGTTTTAAAGCTTTCATTACACTCGAGCAACGCCGGGCTATACTGCTGGTATATATATACATATATATATATATATATATATATATATATATATATATTAGGTGCGATTGGTAAATTGTCGCGATTATTTTATTATTTCAAATATTCTTTAGGCTGAGTCTGAACTCCAGGACCATGGATTAGTTTTAAAGCTTTCATTACACCCGAGCAACGCCGGGCTATACTGCTAGTAGGTAATAGATTTGTGACAAGAAAGACAGTCTTCTACTGGGTATTGGAATTGGTAGATTATATTGGTAATCGCTAGTTTTTATTTGGTGGCGTTATTTTGCTTAGTAATGACGAGTTTATCGGTCTTCCATTTTTTGTAATATATTAAAATCTTTACACGTTTTTCAGGGCTTATTACAGAAATATGGCGTTTAATAATTTTCCTCGTGGCAAATTTGTTCTGCTTATAATCATTGTGCATCTGGTTGCAATAAAATATGTTGCAATATATATTTGATTACTGGCGTTCTGTGTTTTATGTAAGAATAATTTTATTTGTCTGTCGATGATGTAGTTAGAAAATTATCGTGAATAGGCAATGATTTTACATACAGCTGCGAGGCTCTGTCTGATTGTACCGTCAGATTGCGTTTTCAAACTAAAAGCAGCCGAATCATCCAACGTTGACGCTGTTTATCGTTCCGCTTTTGAGACAAGAACCGCGGCACTACAAACTATGAATCAAGGAAAACCGAGATCAGCTCGTACGCCTAAGCACGAAGAACAGATCCTAGGGATAAACTTTAAAATTGGCAACTAAAGAACGAAAGATTTGCAGACGTACGTTTATATGGATTTTTGTCCTTGTTTTCGTGTGTGGAACTGGCCTCCAATATATATATATATATATAAAGAGAGATAGAGGAGTAGGAGGGAGAGAGCAGAGGGAGAGAGAAGGTGAAAGTAGGAAAATTGTCATTTATTATTTAATCAATTTGTAAAATACAAAGAAAGAAAGAAAGAAAGAAAGAAAGAAAGAAAGAAAGAAAGAAAGAAATTTGTCTGTGATAAGATGTCTGCAGATATGTCGAAGGACCAATAAATAAGTACGTACCCTAAGATATATTTTAGGTAAATGTTGGTCTGAAACTTTACACGCATATTGTTTAATATCTTTCATTAATATTCATCATTAAATTAAGTGCATTGAAAATGTATAAGGATGCTTTGAAAAATAAACTTTTTTTTTTACTTAAGACTAGCAGTATAGCCCGGCGTTGCTCGGGTGTAATGAAAGCTTTAAAACTAATCCATGGTCCTGGAGCTCAGACTCTTTGGACGTTGGCACGAAGGACTAAAAAGCAATAGTTGTTTCCAGTTAAAGTGAAACCGTAAACTGAAAGAAAAATGAATGGATGTAAGTCAAATCTTGATTTCCTGGTATCGATATCAAATAAGTTTTTTTCGTCGTAAACTGAATTTTGAAGGCTAAATATGTCCTCTGAGTAAATGGTATCATGGCTGAGACTAAGAACTACAATTATACCTACTTAGAGCCAAACCCGAAGCAAAAACTAAAATAAAAGGGCTAAAAAATACAGACATACAAGCAGATAAACAGGCACACACACAAACATCTTGCCTTTTATATATATATATATTATCGATTTTCTGCACTATTGTAAGAACTGCAACCTTGAAACATCTGAATATCGTTTCTTATGTCTTTGTCTATGAGTGTATCAAAATGATTAAAATCGGACCACTCCTTCTATAACCCGATTTTTTCGATTATCGATTTTCGATATTTATCGGGGTACCTCGACACAAAGCCTAGCTAAGAACACTCGCAGACGCTTATAGTACAACTGTGTAAATTTTCAAGAAAATCGGTTCAGCCGTTTCGGAGTCTATAAGTAACGGACGCAGACACACACACACACATACAAACGCACACGCAGTCAAATTTCCATTCATAAATATGTTTATATATATATGTATATATTCATGTTATAATATCACTACAATAGTAACTATTTTGTTTCAACACTTCTTGTGTCTTATCAAGTGATCACTTGATAAGACACAAAATGTGTCGAAACTAAATAGCTATTTTAGTTGTGATATAACATATTCATGTTATAATTTCTGAATAAATATTATCAGTTCTACTTTGTATTGAGCACTTTTTTAAGAATAATGTTTCTTTGGATATGGAATATAATTCCATCCATACGAACTATATATATATATATATATATATATATATATATATATATATATATATATATATATTTTCGTTACGTCTTTAGCTAGCTTTCTTTGACGGTTCGTTTAGGAGAAACCTAGGTAGGTTCGCCTGGCTCATTAGGTTTTATTAAGTTTGCACAGCCTTTGTATTGATAGATGGTTACTCGTGTCGGTTTTGTTTTCTTTTTTTCCTTTGGTCTTCGTGCTGATTTCTGTCCGAATATTTTTGACAGACTTTCATGTCCTAAGCTCTTTCCTTTTCTTCTTTTAAAACCATTTTTTTCCTTCGTTCGAAAGTTTTCGAAGAAGGTTTTAGAGACGAGTATAACTATATAATCACGTTTTTATCTATATGTATACACACACACACACACACAGACACACACACACACACACACACACACACACACACACACACATATATATATATATATATATATATATATATATTCATATAGATACGTGTGAGTTTAGACCCTTGGGCTTCACGCTCTTGTGATCGTCAGATGATTACAAGAGCGTGAAACCCAGGGTTACAAACTCACACCTATCCATATGAATATGTCAGCTCTATCACTGATTTTGAGTGCCTTCAAATAAGTACCGCGCATATATAATATATAAATAATATAATATATATAACAGATTGCATATATATATATATATATATATATATATATATATATATATATATATATATATTTGGAAGACATTATTATTAATAGTTCTTGAAAAGAAGGTGTAAGTCTTCACTTATTTTGTGTAGTAAAAATCATTTTTAAATTCTTTCATTCATCTATGACCGTATTCATCCATATATGACCGTATTCATTGTTATAATAGTGACAAATTTAGCAAGTGTTTCTCAAGTGTTAATCTACCGGAGAAATAAGCCTTCGTTTCCTTAGGCGGGAAACACTTGCTAAATTTGTCGCTATTATAGCAATAAATACGGCCATAGATGAATGAATACAGTCATAGATGTTGTGCGATCCCCTCTTTGTATATGATAATGGACTCGACTGAGTATATATATACTCCTGCCATAGAGAGAACAGCAGTTGAGAGTTATAGTAGAGATCCGTGCGAGTTATCAACGAGTACCGGAACTGATACGTAAGTTACCGAGAGATACCGAAGTTACCCAGAGGTTACCGCGTCAGAAGTCAGAATAGCTCTAAGCTCCACTCAGTTAGAATAATATACACAGATATACTATTTCCAACGACTTCACTTCAAGACTTGTATATATTTATTTCTTACTAATAGTATTCCTGGATTTACTAACCTGCGTTAATGTTTGTATATTACGTTCGATATAACCTACTTTTCTATCTCCATATCTGTTTTTGTTGTTCATTATTTTGTGCGGTTTCTCACCCGGAATCCACAAAAATGTATGAATGAAAGAATTTGAAAATGATTTTTACAACACAAAATAAGTGAAGACTTACCACCTTCTTAATAATATGGAAAATCCTGGAACAAACTAGAATCTGTAACTCGTTTAACGACATTTGCCCTTTATGCCTGAGTGAAAAGCTACACATTCTAAGGTATCCCAACAATGGTGAACTATTGAACGTTTTGAATAAACAGTGTTTTGTAAACCTCGAAAATATTTTTCGTTAAAATCTAATTAATCAAAAGGTATTAGTTATAACTAGTGTTCTAATATAAAAATCAACTTACAGTTAAAATTAGTTACTTATTTGAAGTATTATGTGGCCCCACTTACTCAGATAAAATAGTCCTCTCAAAAAGTTAATTAATATCCATGTTTCATCCACAAAATAAAAAAATGAATATTATATTAATAAAATAAAATGAACCCATTCAACACTAAAAAGCCACTCTATTTCATCCACTCATAGATAGTAGTCAAATAAAAAGTGTCTACCCATTTAAGAAATCTAAGATCCCACTATGCGAATTTCCTAGACAAAACTAAAAAGTGACCTGTCCAAAACTAAACTACCTCGCCCCCCTCTCCTAACCCAAAGCTGTATCTCTATGGTTACAAACTGCCGACGGACCAGCTTAGACATACTAAATTCCCATCCCTCACATCACCTACATATCACACTCCCAAAAATACATCAATTCAACTATTTATTTTCAGTTCCATAAATCACTCGAAAAGGAGCGATGGTGCTCCGAAACACGAGAATTTTTGTGTAGTGATACTATACGTTTATAAACCATTGTAACAACTATTACAATATAAAGCTCTACTCTGTATCGAACACTCTTTATAAAAGTAAATGCTTGAACAATGGGTTCATAATCAACGTGCTCTGTCACTTTCATACAATATATATATATATACATATATATTGTCATCCGCAGACAGATCTGTTTCGCTGTATCACAGCTCATCAGTACGGTTAGACTCCGATTGCTACACAACCCAGGCTCGAAACCCGACCGACTCTACCCATGGGCCACGGGGCGTTCGACGGAAGAAGGCAGTCTTTTTAGCGCATATCATATTACGCGCCCAATAGCTAGAGTGCTCCAATTCATTTTTACTGAATGAGCGATGCGTACACGCTAGAGTGGCTACTGTTTTTCAAAGTCTACCTTTCTTCTAGAGTGCTCATATAAGAAAAATTGAGGTACACACGTTATTTCATGGTAAATCGGAGGTGTGGGTTTATTTCAGGCGAACCATCATCAGCTTCTGTCTTTATTGTACAAAAGATTTTCGTGTCACTAAAAATGTTGCATTAAATACCTAATGAAGAATAAAGCAATAACTCATATAAACTTTATTAATAAAAGTTTTTACAATACTTCATGTACTAAAATCATTACTTAAGTAAATGCTAGTTAATTATTATGTTGCTAATCAGTCAGTCAGTTAAGTGCCACACTTGATACACGCTTGGGAGATCATGTCTCGAAAGAGACATGACAGACTGGACAGAAGATTATCCCGCAGTAGGTTGCCATTGCTTTCTGCGGTAGACTGGTTGCCGACCAAGGCTATAGAACCCAATCTGTTTTATTATTTGACTCATAGCTAGAGGGGGAAGAGATGCATTATATATTATTAAGTAGTAATTAGTGGGGGATCTGTTTATTACTTCATAACAATATAAAACTGATCCCCCACTTTATGTCTAGTAGAAGCCTTAATCATGTTTCCAACTATTATATCTAGTCAGATGCATTATACCATTAAGTAGTAATTAGTGGGGGATCAGTTTATTACTTCATTACAATATAAAACTGATCCCCCACTTTATGCCCAATAGAAGCCTTAATCATGTTTTCAACTATTATATTTAGTCAGTCAGTTAAGTGCCATACGGGATACACGCCTTCGACGATCATGTCTCGAAAGAGACATGACTGACTGGGCAGAAGATTATCCCGCAGTAAGTTGCCATTGCTTTCTGCGGTAGATTGGTTGCCAGCCAAGGCTATTTAACCCAATCTGTCCTATTATTTGATTCATAGCTAGAAGGGGAAGAGATGTCTTATTACATTAAGTAGTAATTAGTAGAGGATCAGTTTTATAATTGTTATGAAGTCATAAACTGATCCACCACTTTATGAAAACTCGTGTTTTCAACTATTATATCCAGTCAGTCAGTTAAAAGCCATACGTGATACATGCTTTGGGCGATCATGTCTCGAAAGACACATGACTGACCGGGCAGAAGATTATCCCGCAGTAGGTTGCCATTGCTTTCTGTGGTAGACTGGTTGCTAGCCAAGTCTATAGAACCCAGTCTGTTTTATTATTTAACCCATAACTGAAGGCAAGAGACGGATTAATATCTTTCCCAAGGGTATTTGTACGTAAGTGAATGCAAGCAATCCTACTGGAATTCGAACTCGGCACCCCGATTTGTCGTTTCAAGTCGATATCCACTGCACCACAACGCGCATCCTATGTTGCTAATATCTCATCTAATAAAAGATTACATAAAACATAGTCAAAAATTAATTTGTTCCTCTACTTACGTGTAAAATCGATGCCTTGATGTAAATGAGGGCAAGGGATATATGATGTTGTCCCAGCTAATGTCCGAGGCCAGCATGAAACTGTGTTCCACGTACTGTTGCAATATAATTGCATGGAATCTGGAAAGAAGGTAGATTTATAATGAGTAATAAAAATAATTGAGGTGAGGTGTTCCTTATAACACCAGGAGAATTGAAATTGGAAAAACTTGTTGGTTAAGGTAGTGCTGTGGAGAAATATCCTGTCTTACCCAGGAATGGGTATGGCCCGGGTTATAAAAGACCGGGGCTAGAACGAACTACAGAGTGATCGAGAGTGTTCGTGACTATACGAGAGTCTTCGTCATTACACGAGAGTGATCGAGAGTGTTCGTGACTATACGAGAGTCTTCGTCATTACACGAGAGTGTTCGAGAGTGTTCGTGACTATACGAGAGTCTTCCTCATTACATGAGAGTGATCGAGAGTGTTTGTGACGACACGAGAGTCTTCGTCATTACACGAGAGTGATCGAGAGTGTTCGTGACTATACGAGAGTCTTCGTCATTACACGAGAGTGTTCGAGAGTGTTCGTGACTATACGAGAGTCTTCCTCATTACATGAGAGTGATCGAGAGTGTTCGTGACTATACGAGAGTCTTCGTCATTACACGAGAGTGATCGAGAGTGTTCGTGACTATACGAGAATCTTCGTCGTCATTACATGAGAGTGATCGAGAGTGTTCGTGACTATACGAGAGTCTTCGTCATTACACGGAAGTGATCGAGATTATTCGTCATTATACGAGAGAGATCGAGAGCCATCGGTCTTAGACGAGAGTTAGACGTCACTAGACGGAAGCCTTCTTCTCAATATGGACGCATACGTCCTATACAGAGACATTGCCTTCTTAAATGTTTTCCTTGTTAACTGTTCGTTGGTGTACTTGTATTTGGTTTATTGTACTGAGGTATAATAAATCTCTATTTATATATCCTCAGTGTTAAGAGTTATTTCTTGCACGATTCTTTCTCTGTTTATCCTCTCCCGGGATACAACAGGTAGATACGGTGATTTCATTCGAGAAAGGCATGTAACGAATTCATATATTTGTTCATGACAGGCATTAAAATTTATTATTGATAACTTATGAGAATATATGACAAAAGATGTGCATAGCGAAGTAAACAATTTTTTTTAATCGTATCACCCCGAGCAAGGCGGTAACGCCACTGATGTGCAGGGGGGCTACATAAAAGAAAAAAGATTAGATGAGAGTGAGGAGAAGGACGAACCAGTTAGAAAGGAGCAAGAGAAGGATGGAAATACAGGTGTGATGACAGTTGCAAAGGTGGAGAGAAAGGAAAGGATCTACAGGGTGGTGTGGAAGGAACTAGGGTCAAGTAGTTAAGAGATGAGTATTGCATTTAAATTCCCGGAGGTTGTAGCCGTCAGGGAAGCAAGAATATGGAAGTGAGTCCCACAGACGGGAAGTGCGAGAAAAGAAGCTGCAGGAGTAGAATTGTCGTTTGCATTTAATTGATCTGTCAATGGGTGAGACCCAGATGCCAGTCTGGTTGCACGACTAAACACCTGTTGCGGAGGCACCAGTGACTTAAGTTCGTTAGAGCAGAAACCATGGAAGTATTTATAGAACAGACAAAGGGGAGCCACATCTCGTCGGTGGGAAAGTGACTGTAGTCGAGACGCCAAGTCAGTACCTATCACATTACTGATTCTCCTTTGGATCCTGTCAAGAACACGGAGATGAACAGCGGGGCACCAGACCATATATGGCAGCAGTACGCCATGCACGGACAAATGGTTGATTTGTATATATGCAGGATCCACTGCTAGGAAGGTTGGGCCACTGTGTTGAAAATATGGATAGAGAAATAAATTGAATGATCCATTGACAAATGACAAGCAAATAAAAATAAAATATGACTGGTCTGAGGACCGTAAATATTATGCCAGGATTTGACATCGATGGCCACAGTTTGAACAGAATAATGTACGCAGATGATACAGTGCTGATTGCAGACACGGAAAGGAAACTACAAGACCTCCTACAGAAGGTAGCTGAAGAATGTGACAAGAAAGGACTACAAGTAAACTGCAGGAAAACCGAATGCATGATCATCAGGAAAAAGGGTAGCCCAAAATGCCAAATACAGGTGGGGGATACTAGAATCAAGCAGGTTAAAAATTTAAACAGCTGGGAAGTGTTCTAACAGAAGATGGAAAGTGCGACACAGAGATCCGAAGGCGAATTGGCATGGTGAAAGTTGCATTCCAGAAGTTGAGTAGAGTATTAAGAGACAGGAAAATTTCACTAGAAATAAAGAAGAGAGTACTAAATTGCTATGTGATGTCAGTTCTTCATTATGGCAGTGAATGTTGGACAATATGATCAAAGTTGAAGGAACAACTTATAATCGCTTGTATGAACTCCTTGAACTACGTTCGTTGAGATATTGCTGTAAACTGTATTAATTTGTATGAACTCTTAAACTTCTTCTTCTTCCACTTGTTACTGCCTTCGTCGTTCGAACACCGAAGAGAAATAGATATTTTATGCGTATATTTCTCGCAAAGAATTGTCATTATATTTCATTGCCGAGTTGTCTGAATCTGTTTTGCAACCATACGCATTTCACTCTGTTTAGATATATAACACGGCTTTCTCTTTTCCAATCTTCTCACTTTGTATTTTTTTTCAATTGGAGTAGATAGATCTATCTATCGCCCGGTTCACACCCCACCCACGTCTATTGAACAGGTTAAGAGGCTCATCCCTTGTTCCCTGTTTAGGATGTGGTTTCCGGCTTTCTCTTTTCCAATCTTCTCACTTTGTTTTTTTTTTTTTCAATTGGAGTAGATAGATCTATCTATCGCCCAGTTCACACTCCACCCACGTCTATTGAACAGGTTAAGAGGCTCATTCCTTGTTCCCTGTTTAGGATGTGGTTTCCGGCTTTCTCTTTTCCAATCTTTTCACTTTTCTTTTCTGTTTTTTAATTGGAGTAGATAGACTAAACTATCGCCCGGTTCACACTCCACCCACGTCTATTGAACAGGTTAAGAGGCTCATCCCTTGTTCCCTGTTTAGGATGTGGTTTCCGGCTTTCTCTTTTCCAATCTTTTCATTTTTCTTCTTTTTTTTTTAAATTGGAGTAGATAGATCTATCAATCGCCCAGTTCACACTCCACCCACGTCTATTGAACAGGTTAAGAGGCTCATCCCTTGTTTCCTGATTAGGATGTGGTTTCCGGCTTTCTCTTTTCCAATCTTTTCACTATTACGTAGCCCCCTGCACATCAGTGGCGTTACCGCCTTGCTCGGGGTGATACGATTAAAAAAAACTTTAAGCAACTGAAATGTGGTTCGACAGAAGGATGCTGCGGATATCATGGATCGAGAATGTGAGCAATGATGAGGTTTTGGAAAGAATGGAAACGAAAGAAAATTAATACTGAGCATCAGGAAGAGACAGACAAAGTTCATGGGACATGCATTGAGGAAGGAAGACTTGGAGAACCTAATACTAACAGGTCAGATAGAGGGGGAAAGAGACAGGGGAAAGCAACGGATAACATATTTGAAGGGCCTGATCAGGTGGATGACAAAACGGGAGCAGCGAGATGTTACAGGAGAAAGTGTGCTAAGAGCCACCAGAGATAGCGAGACTTGGAAAACCATGATCACCTACGTCCTGAAAGGACAGGGCACCTAGAAGAAATGGTTTATCAAGAATAAATTTCTGTGCAAAATACTAGACAAAAATTTTTAAAAAATTGCCATTGTTAAAAACTTTCTCTAATACAAAATTAAGATGAAAATACGTTCTCGACAAAAATTAAGAAAAATGGTTGACAATGCTAATCAAATAAAAATAAAATGAAAGTAAATTCTTGTCAAAAATTACGAATAATGGCTGACAATACTTCATATCATATAAAATGAACATGAAAGCAAATACTAGTAAAATATTACCAATAATAGCTGAATATGCTTGATATGAGTGGGCTCGTGGCGTCAAAACTGACGGTAAAATATTTATATCGATAAACTGCTAAAAATGACAGCAACATATATATTGATGTGCCTTCTATTGAGTATCTTACATTGACATAAGAAAATAGTATATATATATATATATATATATATATATATATATATATATATATATATATAAAGCCAATACTTGTGCCTCAGTGCTGTAACGCAACGGACGGATATTTGGCCAAAATATTGCCAAGAAATTAGTCCAAAGGAAAAGATTGAATCCATGAAACATCGTAGACACAAGTTGAAGAAATAAGTTTTACTGATTCATTTAGCATTGACAGGAATGGAAATTATTACGAACCACATAGAAAAGGTCATTTGTATCCAAAAGTTTTTTTGTTTTTTTTTTAACTAGCTGATGTGGTTCATTCATAGCGCCGTGAGTGTGGAATCTAAAACCAATACTTGTGCCTCTATGCTGTAACGCAACGGACAGATACTTGGCCAAAATATTGCCAAGAAATTAGTCCAAAGGAAAAGGTTATATATATATATATATATATATATATATATATATATATGTCCAGTCCGTAAACGGAGAGGAGAATTAAACAAGATAACTTAATATAAATTAAGTGTCATATCTATATAGAGAGATCAACGGGTGTTATCCAGATCAAATTATATTTATAAAGAAAAACTCAGCACGTCATTTCAAGTGGTTATAAATTATAGTTCATTTCTAGGAGCTAATTAGCTCATTTCATCAGATCTTACAATATTTCTTCCATTTGGTACAAAAAGAATTTTGCCGGAATAAGCATTTTTTTTAATTGAAGAGAAGTATAAAAATAAAAATAAAATGAAAATAAAAAATAAAAAAATAAAAATAAGAAGAAAGAAAAGAGAAAGGGAAAGGCGAAAGCGGAAGGGGGGGGGGGTGCATTGGCGTCAGATCTGTCTGGGATTACCCAGGTTGTCGTGAAGAGATTGACCCGTAAAGGAATTTCTAATTCTTTGAACACTGGTGTTTGTTTGACCTCATAAAGCCAACCCATCGATTTATACTAACTTATACCAATATATACATATGTTTCAGTCAGTCAGTTAAGTGCCATACGTGATACACGCTTGGGCGATCATGTCTCGAAAGAGACATGACTGACTGGACAGAAGATTATCCCGCAGTAGGTTGCCATTGCTTTCTGCGGTAGACTGGTTGCCGACCAAGGCTATAGAATCCAATCTGTCCTGCTATTTAACCCATAACTGGAAGGAAGAGACGGATTAATACCTTTCCCAAGGGTATTTGCGCGTAAGTGAATACAATGGATTCAACTGGAATTCGAACTCGGCCCACATATACTTTCAAATGTGACTTTGTTAATGTCTACATCTATTTACCGCTTTACGCTTTTTCGCATTTACTTACGGATCCTGGCGATCGTGTACTCATACATATACATTTCATAAAGACGGGATTTCCGCGCGTATAAGTAGCGTTATATATATATATAATCATATCACCCCGAGCAAGGCGGTAATGCCTCTGATGTGCAGGGGGCTACATAAGAGTGAAGAGATTGGAAAAGAGAAAACCGGAAACCGCATCCTAAACAGGAAACAAGAGATGAGCCTCTTTACCTGTTCAGTAGATGTGGGTGGAGTGTGAACCGGGTGATAGTTTAGTCGGTTCACACTTCACCCACATCTATTGAACAGGTGAAGAGGCTCATCTCTTGTTTCCTGTTTAGGATGCGGTTTCCGGTTTTCTCTTTTCTAATCGTCTCACTTTTTTTTTTCAATTGGAGTAGATAGACTAAACTATCTCCCGGTTCACACTCCATATATATATATATATATATATATATATATATACACATAATTGCTTGTAATTTTCACACATTTTCCAAATTATGCCAATATTTTCATACTTCCATATATCGAGTGGATTTACGTATATATGCCTACCTATCCGGATATATGTATATGTATATACAAACACAACTATAATTATATAAGTACAGGTGCAACTTTTTTTTTATCTCTATGCATTGAATTCCCAAACGGGGTGGTATATTTTCTTTTCATACGTCTTTCTCTTAATAAACCTTACTTATCTATATCCATATATACCGGCCTACCTCATTCGGATTGTTTATGTTGATTTGTACAACTATGGGTATAATGATCAGTCCATGGGGGTATAATCAGTTCCAGGACTGTATAATTGATTGTATCTAAGATTTACATACCTTACATATAATCAGGTGTTCTCACATGATGGAAAAACGTATACATAATTAGGTTCATTCTTATATATGCAAAATACTTATACCTAGGCGTCCCCATACACACACAATAATGCATACATTAATACATATAGACATGCACACAATTCTATAGAAGCATGCACAAAGTTGGGTGCACCCAATATATATGAGAGACATATCACACCTTACACTTGGATGCCCCATTATACACGTGAAATATTTATGTCGAAGTCATTACAGTGAGCTTTTTTTCTTTTACATAGTTTATGATAGGTTATTTCTTTTAAAACTACGTGCATCAATAATATAAAGTCATTGTGTACTTAGATGAGCGTGTTGATTCATTGCCTGGTAGGTCCTTATCTTCACTTCATTTGACCTGTACAATCCTCCAACGTATGATCCACACAAATGTGAGAGCAGGCAAGTTTGTCGGAAGAATCTAGCCAATTATTGAATCAGAGAAATGAAATTATTTTCAAATGCCGTCATAAAAATAAATTTAAACTGTCTAACACATAAAATCCTAGAATTACCCCCTTCCGACAAACTTGCCAAATTATTATGAGACAAAATCCAACAGAGAATCTGCAATGTAATCGATCCCGACCTGTTTGCTCAACTCCAGTCATTTTTTCACAGACGTAATGTGGCTTCCGTCTGTCTATTCTACAAATACTTTCACGGCTTCTGCTCCGGTGAGCTTAGCTCCCTGGTGCCCACTCTTCATGAATTTACTCAGGCTACTAGACTAGCCACTAGGTCCCACATTTTTACAGTGAACCTGATCAAATATAACCGCAGCTTCTGCCAAATCAGCTTCTTTTCTCGCACTTCCTGCCTTGGGAATTCTCTTCCCTATACTTGCTTCTCTAACGGCTACAATCTCCAAGTGTTTAGATGCAATCTCTTATCTTTTGACTCGCATCTCTTCGTTGACAAACTTTGTATTATGTTCTGCTCCCTTTCCACTCTGCTCTCATGCAGCTCTCTTCACACCAGTGTTCTCATCCAGAAAACGAATTTGAAAGGTAACAGTGAATATTTTGCATTAACTTTTTGCAAGATATGGCATTCCTAATGCTATAGTTACGGATAACGGTACACAATTCACTGCTTACGAATTTGAAGATTTTTGTAAAATGCGTTTACATTTTATTGGTTTCATATTAAAAAGGGTGGGACCTATTTACTAATCTTCTGGCTCGAGTAAATTCTCACATAGGTGTCACCAGAGAGCTACGTTCATCGGAGCAGAAGCCGTAAAAGTATTGGTAGAAGAGACACAAGGAAGCCACGTTGCGCCGGGTAGAAAGTGACTGTATCTGAGCCACCATGTCGGGATCGATCACATTACAGATTTTCCGTTGGATTTTGTCAAGGAGTCCCTAGGCGGATAGCAGGAGCACCCGACCACATATGGCAGCAGTATTCAATGCACAGGCGGTATATAAATCTACCATTCGTCAGTGCATTGAATACTGTTGTAATACCTGTTGTAATATTACCAAGCGGTCACCCATCTAGCTATTACCAGATTCGATGTTGCGAGAACGATAAGCTAACCACCCTGTAACGTATACTAACAGATCTTTATAATTTACTATCTAAATTTATTTATAAATGGAACTTTGTCTGTGTATGTATGTGTGTGTGCGTCTGTGTGTGTGTGTCCGTTACCTATAGACCCCAAAACGGCTGAACAGATTTTCTTGAAATTTTACACAGTTGTACTATAAGCGTCTGCGAGTGTTCTTAGCTAGGATTTGTGTCGAGGTACCCCCGATAAATATCGAAAATCGATAATCGAAAAAATCGGGTTATAGAAGGAGTGGTCCGATTTTAATCAAATTTGATGCACCCATAGACAAAGACATAAGAAACGATATTCAGAAGTTTCAAGGTTGCAGTTCTTGCAATAGTGCAGAAAATCGATAATATATATATATATATATATATATATATATATAAATCGATACCAGGAAATCAAAATGTGACTTCCATCCATTCATTTTTCTTTCAGTCTACGGTTTTGCTTTAACTGGAAACAACTATTGCTTTTTAGTCTTTCGTGCCAACGTCCAAAGTGTCTGAGCTCCAGGACCACGGATTAGTTTTAAAGCTTTCATTACACCCGAGCAACGCCGGGCTATGCTGCTAGTCTGAATATAATTTTACTGAACAAACCAGTTCCACTAACCAATTTGTTGAGGTAGAGAGATCGATTATCAAAGGCGCTTCAAATATTGAGGGATTCTCTCCTGAAAAATAGACGAACAGCTATACACACGCGTTCTCATGGTCACATGGCCTTATCACAAAGTTACATCCTTACAAGCTGCAAGTCAATGATCTGATCAGCGTTTCTATCATTACTCGGTTCCACCTTGGAGTCTGAAGTAATATCTGAAAAGAAGAAATTGTGGATTCCAGAATCGCTGCCTTCGGACACAATCTGTAATAAAATACATTTCGACAACACGAATATTCTGCTTATCACGAAGCGCTTCCAGGGAGACAATAGCAAGAAATCAAACCTACCAGTGAGACAACGTTATGGAGAAAAGGGCTTATGGCTATATCACCTTGAAACACCAGTTCTTCTTACGATCAACAATGTTAAGCAACATCTAATCTGGTAATACCTAGATGGGTGACCGCTTGGTAATATTAGATGCTGCAAGCTTGGATGTCCATGTGGTGTAATTTATAAAACCGCGGAATTTGCAATTGGACAGCAAAGTTCCAATTCCAGACGGATTCATTATATTCAGTTAGGCGCAAATAACCTTGGGAATGTTATAAATCCACCCATTCTCCACCCAGCTATGGGTTAATTAGTGGGAGATTTATCAGTAAATCATTAATGTGCAAAAACATCTTACAACCTAAAATTGTTTCCTAGGTTTGAATAATCTGCAAAAGGTTGATAAACTGTAAAAAACAAATCAATCAGTTTATGGAGAAAAGGAATATTTCACTTTAACGCCATCATTTACTAAATACTTCTTCTTCTTCTTCAGGACGTAGGCGATCATGGTTCTCCACGTCTCTCTATCCCTTGTGGCTCTTAGTATGTTTGCTCCTGTTACACTTCGCAACCCCCGTTCTGTCATCCACCTGATCAGGCCCTGAAAATATGTTATCCGCTGCCTTCCTCTGTCTCTTTTTCCTTCTATTTGGCCTGTCAGTATCATGTTCTTCAAGCTGTCCTTCCTTATTGCGTGTCCCAGGAACTTCAGTTGTCTCTTCCTGATGCTCAGTATTTGCAGTGCCTGGTCAGGTGGACGACGGAACGGGGGTTGCCATGAGTAACAGGTACGAACATACTAAGGGCCACAAGGGATAGGGAGACGTGGAGGGCCATGATCGCCTACGTCCTGAAGAGAGAGGGCACATAGAAGAAGAACAACAACAAAAAGATAAAAATTTATTAAGAGCAACAAAGGACAGGAATTTGTGGAGAGCCATGATCACCAATGTTCTGAAGAGACACAGCACGTAGAAGAAGAATGAGGTTGAGTAAGTGGCTAAAAGAACAGGGTTTAGGAGAGATAACAAAAAGATAAAATTTATTAAGAGCTACAAAGGACAGGAATTTGTGGAGAGCCATGATCACCAATGTTCTGAAGGGACACAGCACATAGAAGAAGAATGAGGTTGAGTAAGTGGATGAAAGAACAGGGTTTAGGAGAGATAACAAAAAGATAAAATTTATTAAGAGCTACAAAGGACAGGAATTTGTGGAGAGCCATGATCACCAATGTTCTGAAGGGACACAGCACATAGAAGAAGAATGAGGTTGAGTAAGTGGATGAAAGAACAGGGTTTAGGAGAGATAACAAAAAGATAAAATTTATTAAGAGCTACAAAGGACAGGAATTTGTGGAGAGCCATGATCACCAATGTTCTGAAGGGACACAGCACATAGAAGAAGAATGAGGTTGAGTAAGTGGATGAAAGAACAGGGTTTAAGAGATATAACAAAAAGATAAAATTTATTAAGAGCTACAAAGGAGAGGAATTTGTGGAGAGCCATGATCACCAATGTTCTGAAGAGACACAGCACGTAGAAGAAGAATGAGGTTGAGTAAGTGGCTAAAAGAACAGGGTTTAGGAGAGATAACAAAAAGATAAAATTTATTAAGAGCTACAAAGGACAGGAATTTGTGGAGAGCCGTGACCACTAATGTTCTGAAGGGACATAGCACATAGAAGAAGAATGAGGTTGAGTAAGTGGATGAAAGAACAGCGTTTAGGAGAGATAACAAAAAGATAAAATTTATTAAGAGCTACAAAGAACAGGAATTTGTGGAGAGCCATGATCACCAATGTTCTGAAGGGACACAGCACATAGAAGAAGAATGAGGTTGAGTAAGTGGATGAAAGAACAGGGTTTAGGAGAGATAACAAAAAGATAAAATTTATTAAGAGCTACAAAGGACAGGAATTTGTGGAGAGCCATGATCACCAATGTTCTGAAGGGACACAGCACATAGAAGAAGAATGAGGTTGAGTAAGTGGATGAAAGAACAGGGTTTAGGAGAGATAACAAAAAGATAAAATTTATTAAGAGCTACAAAGGACAGGAATTTGTGGAGAGCCATGATCACCAATGTTCTGAAGGGACACAGCACATAGAAGAAGAATGAGGTTGAGTAAGTGGATGAAAGAACAGGGTTTAAGAGATATAACAAAAAGATAAAATTTATTAAGAGCTACAAAGGAGAGGAATTTGTGGAGAGCCATGATCACCAATGTTCTGAAGAGACACAGCACGTAGAAGAAGAATGAGGTTGAGTAAGTGGCTAAAAGAACAGGGTTTAGGAGAGATAACAAAAAGATAAAATTTATTAAGAGCTACAAAGGACAGGAATTTGTGGAGAGCCGTGACCACTAATGTTCTGAAGGGACATAGCACATAGAAGAAGAATGAGGTTGAGTAAGTGGATGAAAGAACAGCGTTTAGGAGAGATATAACAAAAAGATAAAATTTATTAAGAGCTACAAAGGACAGGAATTTGTGGAGAGCCATGATCACCAATGTTCTGAAGGGACACAGCACATAGAAGAAGAATGAGGTTGAGTAAGTGGATGAAAGAACAGGGTTTAGGAGAGATAACAAAAAGATAAAATTTATTAAGAGCTACAAAGGACAGGAATTTGTGGAGAGCCATGATCACCAATGTTCTGAAGGGACACAGCACATAGATGAAGAATAAG
The DNA here is from genome assembly GCA_037127315.1 of Ascarosepion bandense. NCBI lineage: Eukaryota > Metazoa > Mollusca > Cephalopoda > Sepiida > Sepiidae > Ascarosepion > Ascarosepion bandense. Next base: position 870,302 of record JBBBDQ010028683.1, read on the forward strand.
GTTGAGTAAGTGGCTGAAAGAACAGGGTTTAGGAGAGATAACAAAAAGACAAAATTTATTAAGAGCTACAAAGGACAAGGATTTGTGGAGAGCCATGATCACCAATGTTCTGAAGAGACATAACACATAGAAGAAGAATGAGGTTGAGTAAGTGGATGAAAGAACAGGGTTTAAGAGAGATAACAAAAAGATAACATTTATTAAGAGCCATGATCACCAATGTTGTTAAGATTGTAGTCTGAAATAATGAATCATGGCAGGCGTTTTATTTCTTCCAGTGTGGTCGCACTGTATAGGTCGAAGAAGAGAAAACGTAGTCTAATTATCTTCCGTTTTTCATTTTCGGAAAAAGGTTTGCAGTGGATGTCGTCTCGGAATGAGAAATCGGGAGCCGAGTTCAAATTCCAGTTGAATTCCTCGCATTCACTTACGCACAAATACCCTTGGAAAAGGTATTAATCCATATCTTCCCTCCAGTTATGGATTAAATAACAGAACAGATTGGGTTCTATATCCCTGGCTGGTAACCAGTCTGCCACAGAAAGCAATGGCAACCTACTGCGGGATAATCTTCTGCCCAGTCAGTTATGTCTCTTTCGAGACATGATCGCCTAAAGTGTGTATCACGTATGGCACTTAACTGAGTTGAAAACATGATTAAGGCTTCTACTGGGCATAAAGTGGGAATCATTTTTATATTATTATGAAGTAATAAAATGATCCCCCACTAAATACTACTTAATAATATAATACATCTCTTCCCCCTCTAGGTATGAGTCAAACAATAGGACAGATTGGGTTTTATAGCTTTGGTCGGCAACCAGTCTACCGCAGAAAGTAATGGCAACCTACTGCGGGATAATCTTCTGCCCAGTCAGTCATGTCTCATTCGAGACATGATCGCCTAAAGCGTGTATCACGTATGGAACTTAACTGACTGACTGAATATAATAGTTGAAAACATGATTAAGGATTCAACTGGGCATAAAGTGGGGAGTCATTTTTATATTGTTATGAAGTAATAAAATGATCCCCCACTAAATACTACTTAATAACATAATACATCTCTTCCCCCTCTAGCTATGAGTCAAATAATAGGATAGATTGGGTTTTATAGCCTTGGCTGGCAACCAGTCTACCGCAGAAAGTAATGGCAATCTACTGCGGGATAATCTTCTGCCAAGTCAGTTATGCCTTTTTGGAGACATGATCGCCCAAAGCGTGTATCACGTATGGAACTTAAATGACTGTTCTTCATTTTGCCTGTTTGGTTCCTTAAGTATACAAGAATTATAAAGAAAGGGATATAAAACAAGGTTGCGTCTATTCGACAAACGTGAATAATTCCGACGAGAAGACACACCCTTGTCTGCCTTACCCAGTATTTTTTTTTGTTCTTTCCTTGTATATACGGATATGTTTAACGAAATTCACCTGTCCACTATTACGCGTTTGAATCCGGCCGTCACTATTCAAATCAGTGGCAAATAAATACGAGGACAAGTGCTTCCCTGAAAGGGAAATATCTTGTCAGTAACAAAAGAACGATATGAAAAGGTTTATCAAAACGCTAACATTGCCGAAGAAAGTTAGGAAGACTATTCACAAGATAGGAAAAAAAACGGTGATGTTCGTATTGGCGAATATGAACAATGGCTGAATTGAGCGTGAAGAACCTTTCTTGGCTTTACTAACTTGAGAAAAGAATTATTCCTTCAAGAAATCCAAGTGGAATAAAAACCGTTGATTTAAAGTGATGAAGAAAGATGCAGGTCAAAAGAAATGGTCGAAAGAACGCCTGGATAAGTAGAAGAAGGAAACAGGAAACAAAGGTGGGCGAAGGGGGAGATAAAAAAAAAGAAAAGACGAGAAAAAAACGCTAACGAGGAAAACGAATAAATAAAAATTAAGAAAAAAGCGACTATTAGAAAAGGCGAGAGAATAAAACAAAAAATAATTGTCGGCAAGGAACTGCGAGAAAAGTCTAGAAAATAAGAGGAAAGAATAAGAGGAAAGAAAATAAGAGGAAAGAAAGTAACGAATATGAATAATTAGATAAATACAAAATAAAGAGTAATTTAAAAAAAATGAAAATAAAGCTAAGGAAAATTGAAGTGAAAAATGAAGGGAGGTGATTAAAGAAAGAGTAAGGAAGAATGAAGGGAGGGAGTATAGCAAGAAATAAAGAGAGAAGACAGAAAGAAATGAATGAAAGAAAGATGAAAAGAAAGAAGGAAGATAGAAGTAAGAAAGAAGATGGAGGAAAGAAAGAAAGAATGAAAAGGAATGTGTAAAGGGAATAAGTAAAAGAACAAGCGATGAAAGACAGAAAGAAAAAAAGAAAAAAGGACAGATGAAATAGAAAAGAACAAAGAAAGAAAAAAGAAAGAAAGAAAGAAAGAAAGAAAGAAAGAAAGAAGGGACGAACGAATGACAGAAAGCAAAAAAAAGAAAGAAAAAGAAAAAAGAAATGAAAATTAAAGAAAGAAAGACAACAGATATGTAATACAAAGAAAGAAAGAAAGAAAGAAAGAAAGAAAGAAAGAAAGAAAGAAAGAAAGAAAGAACAGATGGAATAGAAAAGAGCAAAGAAAGAAAGAAGGGAAGAACAAAAGACAGAAAGCAAAAAGAAAAAGAAAAAGAAAGTGATAGATTAAAGAAAGAAAGAAAGAAAGAAAGAAATGAAGAAGAAAGACAACATATATGTAATACACAGAAAAAAGAAAGAGTAAGAAAAGATGTGTCAAGGGAACAAGTAAAAGAAAGAAAGAAAGAAAGAAAGAAAGAAGGGAAGAACAAAAGACAGAAAGCAAAAAGAAAAAAGAAAAAGAAAAAGAAATGATAGATTAAAAAAAGAAAGAAAGAAAGAAAGAAAGAACTGATGGAATAGAAAAGATCAAAGAAAGAAAGAAAGAAAGAAAGAAAGAAAGAAAGATCGAAAGACGAGAAGCACAAAGAAAAAAGAAAAAGAATAAAGAAGTGATAGATTAAAAAAAGAAAGAAAGATAACAGCTATGTAATACAACGAAAGATAGAAAGAAAGAATAGAAAGGAATGTGTAAAGAGAACAAGTAAAAGAAAGAAAGAAAGAAAGAAAGAAAGAATGAAAGAAAGAACAAATGGAATAGAAAGGATCAAAGAAAGAAAGAAAGAAAAAAGAACGAAAGAGAGAAAGCAAAAAGAAAAAAGAAAAAGAAAAAGTGATATATTAAAGAAAGAAACAAAGACAACAGAAATGTAATACATAGAAAGAAAGAAAGAAAGAAAGAAAGAAAGAAAGTAAGTAAGTACGAGATTAAGAAGTAGTCTTAAGAATGAAAACAGAATAAGAAAAATGGGAGAGAGGGTGTACAACAAGTTGGAAAGAAAGAAAGAAAGAAAGAAAGAAAGAAAGAAAGAAAGAAAGAAAGAAAGGAAAAGGAAGGAAGGAATTGAAAAAATAATTTCAGGGAATAATTAAAAGAAGGAATGAAAGAATGAAAGAAATTGAAAAGATGGAATAGAAAGATCAAATAAAGAACGATAAATAAAGAAAGGAATGAAAAAGCACAGAAAAAATCTGAACGCCAAACGTTAAATCAAAATTCCAATCAGAAGAATTTTTGCATTAAAAAAGAGATAATCTTAAAAAACCGAAAGAGTTTAAAATAAAAGAAAGAAACTGACAACTGATAACATACAATCGCTAAAACCTTTTTATATGAAAATGGCAGAAGCAAAAACTGAAAAAGAACAAATTAGCTCGATGTAAAAAAATAATAAATATTTAAACTCGACGTAAAAAGTAATAAAAAAATTAAACCCGTACTAAACGTTAAGAAGATATACAACAACATTGTAAGATGAACACGTCAGCGATTGACTGCTGTAAACATTTGGGAAATCAATGCGGAAATCAGCTCCCAAAATGAAAGAAGCAGACGGATTGTCATTTACAGAATTAGGCCTTCAGTTACTCGTAACTCATCTTAAGCTGCGCAATATTCGCTTTCTACAGATTCTTTTTGTCAGTAACATTTTCTCCTGATCGATTTAAGTCTAAATAATACAAATTGCTACATTTATTTAGTAAAAACGCTAACATTAAAAAGGAGCTTTTCCTTCTTCTCTGTCCCTTCCGGATGTAGGCGATTATGGCTCTCCACAAGCTCTTATCCACTATGACAGTATTTTTTGCAATACTTCCCAACCCGTTTAGTAAATCAGTAGAAACACTTTGAACTGAGTAGTGAGTTCTATCCCCATTTGGTTACTCCCTATTTTCTGCTTTGAGACACAGTTAAGATACGCTTAGAAAATGATTTAGTCTTTTCGATATGGTATCATTTACGGCTGAGTAATATGCTTAAACAGTCCTGCACATATATAAATCTACCATCCACCCGTGCATGAAATACTGCTGCCATATCTAGTCGGGTGCTCCTGCTATCCACCTAGGGGTCCTTGACAAAATCCAACGGAAAATCTGTAATGTGATCGATCTCGACTTGGCAGCTTAGATACAATCACTTTCTCACCGGCGCAACGTGCCTTCCCTGTGCCTCTTCTACAAATATTTTCACAGCTTCTGCTCCGATAAACTTAGCTCACTGGTACCCCCTATATATGAATTTACTCAAGCGACAAGATTAGCAACCAGGTCCCACCATTTTATTGTGAAATCAATAAAATGTAAACGCAAATTCTACTCCAGCAGCTTCTTTTCTCGCACTTCTCTTCTGTTTACTTACTTCCTCGACAGCTACAATCTCCAAGACTTTAAAAGTAAAGTCAATAGTCTCCAATCTCACTAACCTGCATCCTCTTTCTCATGCTCCTTTCTCTTTCCACTCCACTCTCATCAGTATTCTCATCCTTCTCTTACCCACTTCCTGACACCCTCTATAACCTGTCACTCTTTCTCATAACTTTTCTCTTATGGCAGTAATTTGCTTGGGGTGATATGATTATAAAAAAGTAGTGAGTACTCCTTAATTTCGACCTTGTTAGGCTCGGAACGAGAAACCGGGAAGCCGAGTTCGAATTTCAGTTGAATCCATTGTATTCACTTACGCGCAAATACCCTTGGGGAAGGTATTAATCCGTCTCTTCTCCCCAATTGTGGATTAAATAATAGAACAGATTGGGTTCTATATCCCTGGCTGGTAACCATTCTACCGCAGAAAGCAATGGCAACCTACTGCGGGATAATCTTCAAACCAGTCGTGTCTCTTTCGAGACATAATCGCTCAAGCGTGTATCACGTATGGCACTTTAACTGATCGCAACTAACCTAACTTAGTAAATAACTAGGAGCACTTCGACGGGATTAACTACCTTGTCTCGATATATCAATTACAAGTGAGTAGTGAGTTCTGTCCTCATTGTGTGCTCCACATATTTGGCCTTGTGCCACATCTAAGCTACACTTTGGAAATCATTTGGGAACTTCGACGTATTAGCAAACTTGTCTCGCTAAATTAATTACAACAGAAAGTGATTTCAAGTTCCTCCTTCATCTTTGAGAAGATCGTCCAGCATTCGTTGCCATGTAAAAGGACAGATATCACATAACAATCAAGCACTCTTTTTTTGTTTCCACCGAAATCTTCCTGTTTCTGAATACTCTGCTTAGTTTTAGGAATGCGACCTCAACAGAAATGTGGTTCTACAGAAGGATGCTGAGAATAACATGTGAGTAGCAACAAAGTATTCAAGAGGATTCAAACGAAAAGGAAACTTAGCATTAGAAAAAATACAGCTGAGGCTTTTTGAACACCTAATAAGAAAGGAAGGCTTCGAGAATCTGATACTCACAGGACTGATAGAGGTAAAGAGAGACAGAGAAAAACAGTACGAGACATACTTGATGGGCTTGTGCAAGTGGATGGCAGAGCGGGGTTTTGGAGAGATACTAAGAGGAAAAATGTTATAATCGATAAGGGATAGGAGCAAGTAGAAATTCATGGTCGTTTACGTCCTAAAAGGACATGGTCAGTCACTTAAATGCCATACGTGATAAACACTTTGGGCGATCATGTCTCAAAAGAGACGAGACTGACTAGGCAGAAGATTATCCCGCAGTTGGTTGCCATTGCTTTCTGCGATAGACTGGTTGCCAGCCAAGGCTATAGAACCCAATCTGTCCTGTTATTTGACTCACAACTAGAGGAGAAAGAGATGTATTATATTATTAAATAGTAATTAGTGGGGGATCAGTTTATTACTTTATAACAATATAAAACCGATCCCCCACTTTATGCCCAGTAGAAGCTTTAAACATGTTTTCAACTATTATATTTAGTCAGTTAAGTGCCATACGGGATAGACGCCTTCGGCGATCATGTCTCGAATAAGACATGAATGATTGGGCAGAAAATTAACCAGCAGTAGGTTGCCATTGCTTTCTGCGGTAGACTGGTTGCCAGCCAAGGCTATAGAACCCGATATGCCCTTTTATTCGACTTATAGCTAGAGGGGGAAGAGACGGATTAATTCCTTTCCAAAGGGTATTTGTGCATAAGTGAATGCAAGGAATTCAAATGGAATTCGAACTCGGCTCTCCGATTTGTCGTTTCGAGTCGATATCCACTGCACCACAACGCACATCCCAAAAGGAACACGGTACATAAGGAAAAAGAGGAAGGGAGTTCGATCCTCACTGAGTACGCTAGACTTAGGCCTTATGCCAGATATAAACTATGCTTTGAAAATCTTTTAAAATGGTTTGGAGGAAACTCTCATCAGTTTATTATCGCCTTTAAATAACCTACAATAGATTGAGTAACCATCAAAAACAAACCGATCAAGCAAATAAATTCTGATCACTACAATGTTAACCTCTTCAAATTAAGGGTCAATCATAATAAATTTATTTTCCTGTCCTTGTATACCTTTAAAACATCCTCATTTAGTAGTCCGCTACCTTGAGTGACTCTTGAGCCTTGTATTCGGTGAGCAAAAGTAAAAGAAAATGTTTTGGAAAGAAACTATAATCAGCCCTAGAAATCATTATCTCTGGAATTTCTTAAAATATAAAAATAATTTCTGCCTTTTATGCACTTTCAATAGGTTGATAAGCCGTCAAAAACAATCTGCTCAATCAAATAAATTTTGATCCTTATAACCTTAAGCTCTTCAAGTTAAAAGTCATTCATTATCTATCCTACATATTTTCATAATATGCACCACTTTCTTCGTCCCTGTATGCCTTTACAACATCATCATTTAGTAAACCTCTACCATGAGTGTCTCTTAGGGCTTATATTAGGAGAGTAATGGTAAAATAAAATAGTTTTGGAGAAAACACTAATCAGGACTAGAAAGTAACAGTAGATTTGATGGGATTTAGTTGCCCGAAAATATTTTAATAAAAATATTTTTTTATGATTTTAATGTTAAAGAATCGTTAACTGTTCGGTCAATGAATAGCGAAATTTTCCTGCATGGAAACGGCTAATTTCATTATTGACTTACGAAGATTTCTCTCTTGCGGAGAAATTAAATTCGAGATATAGAAAATATTAATTTCTTCAGCGTGCCTCATATTATCAGGCAGATCGTAGGCACTTCTCCCGGTGGCTATTTTGGGTATATCTCCCGTGGCAAGCTAAAAGCCGATTGTCGATCGGTCGCTGCACTATATTCGACATTGGTACGGTCAATTGGTTTAATTTCAGAGTTTTCCTTCTCTTTGGCTAGTTGCCATTGCCTAGTTGGGTAAAAGCCGTACACGGCTCTCATGATGGTCGATCGACAATTCGAAACCATTGTCTTGTTAGAGTTTTGAATGTGACGTCACTTCAAATGAAAAGACTTTAGTTAGGAGAAAAGACAATAAAACAATAGGTTTCAGAAGATGGCAATAATGCCACTAAGATGTAGGCGGTTATTGGGGGTGAAAGAGAATGAGAAGAGTTGAGCGAGAAGAAAGGACAATAAAAGAAAAAGTTTCAGAAAGACAGAAGATGGCGATAATGCCACTAAAATAGCCAGTTTTGTACAGTTATATAGATATATATATATATAAGGTACATCTCTCTACTCTGCTCCTCTAAGAAATCCAAAAGATACAGTCTAGTTGCAAGATAATAAAAAATTACATTCTAACTGCTAATGTTAAATCTGTCTACAAAACTCCCAGACACTCATTAATCAACTATATTCACTACCCACACCACTTTCTTCAAAATTCTAACAGTCAATCCACAAGACTTGTTCCCCTATCACTAACCCCCACCAACATCCCACACACAACTGACCAAATATAAGAAAAGAGGCTTTCCATTCCTAGCCACACCACCTGATGAGACATTGTAGTTTCAATTTCGAAACAAATGTACGATTTGTAGTGGATATATAAAATTTTGTACATGTTCTAAAATACAATATATATATATATATATATATATATATATATATATATATATATATATATATATATATATTCTTCACTACTCGATGACATTATTATAGAAAATAATAAAAAAATAACCCATAGTTAATAAGGAAACACACAGCAAGAACTTTTTTAACTGGTAGTAAATGGAATAAACTGAGCCGACGCTGTCTCGCCATAATTTCTGCGAGAATTACAGGAGGGAAATAGATATAGATAGATTGTTCAATAAAATAAAGACAAGAAGAAAATCATCAATTTGAGCCCCGGTTTTTTCCCAGTCACACATTTACTTATGGAAATGATACTAAAACAGACTAACATACATAATAAAAAATTCAAAGGAAACGATTGAATTCCCTTCATTTTAACATCTCGTGACTTTACACTACACATGAAGGAATTCTAAAACAGACTAACATACATAATAAAAGGTTTCAAAGAAAACGGTCGAATTCCCTTCATTTTAATATCTCGTGACTTTGCACTACACATGAAGAAATTCTAAAAACTAATTCTGTTTTGAAATGATTTGTGAGCGTCTTTGTGGTTGCCAACACTGTTTGTTTATAGATACGTAATTTAGAATGAAGCTCATTTCGTCTTTTTGCCTTGATAAAGTCCATCACGATTTAAAATACAGTTTTCCTCTTGTCTTTATTTTATTTAACCATCCTGTCCTTAATCTCAGATCATAACGGAGTATATTTTTACATATAATTTTGCAGATAATTTTCTAAACATATATTGTTAAATATAAGACACAGTGAATGTATATTATGTTTAATTATGAGCCGTTCTAGACATCGTATTTTGGTTTTAATTTTAGGTGAAAATAAAGACAAAAATTCTTCAACATTTGGATAAGTTTTTATTAAGTTGGTTCTAAGCTTTCGGCTCACATGAGTCACCTTCAGAGAGGTTACAAGGACGTTAACATAAAAACATCAACCATCAGCGACGATTTTATCTTGTGTTGACATAAAACTTTGCTAAGCAATGATAACAGTTACCAAAAATAACAAACGCAATTCGTAAATTTGTAATGCGGTTCTATGACGTCACACCACGTGAGAACTCGAAATGTTAACAGAACCATATATTTTAAATGCAATGTAATGTGTTATGACCAGATTTAAACGTGATTTTATTAAGTGTGGGTTGTTTGGATTTAAACATAAATATTATGATTAAACACAATAGACATTCATTGACTATTATATTTAACAGTATATATATATATAGTCATCCACAAACAGATCTGTTTCGCTGTATCACAGCTCATCAGTACGGTTAGACAGCCGATTGCCTTTTACCCAGATTTGAAACCCGACCGAATTGGCGTTAGTCGGTGATTCTACCTCTGAGCTACGGGCGCTCTGTAGAAGGAGGCAGACTTTTCAGGGTGTATATTATCATTATACACGCCCAATAGCTGAGAGTGTTCTAATTCATTGCTGAATGAGCGATGCGTAGATGCCAGAGTAGCTACTGTTTTTAAAGTCTACCATTCTTCCACAGTGCTCAGTGCAATAGTCTTTATTATGAAGGAGAAGATTATATTTTTGGTCACAATTTGAAAACCACATCTGGCAATCCAGGCCTTTTCTTCTTCCCACTTTTTTCATTAAAAGAGAAAAATTTAATTCACAACTCACCACTTCGATAATTAATGTTAAAATTGATGTAATAAACGCTAATTAATGTTGAAGTTATCAAATATAAGACATATTGCAATGTAGCAACATATGGAAAACATTCAAACAAAAAGGAATCTGTTTTTAAAATTAGATTTTAAATTAATTGAACAACGTTGGATTTTAAAAGAGTTCTGTTGCGTTCCAGTTATTTTACTGAGTAAGACTTCACCAGTTTATGAAAGACGAAACATTCTTTGTATATATATCTATCTATCTATCTATATATATATATATATATATATATATATATATATATATATATATATATATAAATTAAAAAAGGATTAATTCAATGATGTTGAATGGCCATTTCGATATGAAGATCCCCACGGGGGATAATACCTCACCTCAGCAACCGAAAAATCCTTTCAAAAACTCTTCAGAAACTCTGAGTTTCTGAAAGGATTTTTCGGTTGCTGAGGTGATGTGTTATCCCCCGTGGGGATCTTCATATAGAAATGGACATTCAACATCATTGAATTAATCCTTTTTTAATTTATATTTGCTCTGTAATATATTATTACATGGAGCTCTCTTCCTGTATCATTTTTTAATATTAAAATAAAATTTTTAATATTAATTAGGATCGGGTTTTTGGAATTTACCTTCCTGCTTTTTTCCCTTGGATTAAAGTATCTGAATTAAAATATATATATATATATATATATATATATATATATATATATATATACTAGCATGATAACCCGGCGTTGCCCGTGCAACTCAGAAGATTTTAGTAGTAGGACTCGGTTATATAAAAAAAATTATATAAAAAATTGTCGTTTAAAAATTGTTAAAAAATTCCATTAAAAAAATCTCTTTTCTTCTGTTTTTCGTAAACGTGATTTGATGTTTTGTGTGGCATTGTAAACAACATTGCGTTTGTTTTTCTTTCAAAATTACGGAAGAAAATATTTACATTTTTTGTTGACTAAATGAATTTAGCATAAAAATAAAAATTATTTATTTTGTTTTACTGAAATTAGAAATATAAAAACTATTACGCTCTCAGTTCAAAAATTTTTTAAAAATATTTCTTTTGTTTCAAAATTACAGGGAAAAATATTCACATTTTGTTGTTGACCAAATGAATTTTTCAAACGTCGGAATAAAAATTAAATATAAAGGTTTTTTTTTTTTTTAGTCGCGTTTGATATGTGTGATTTGATTTCTGTGACGTAATCTAGCAACCATCTTAGATCCTAGATGTTTTACGGAGCAAATGTAAACAATCGGCACCATTGGCCAAAGTGCGAAAGGGAAAATTGCTGAACTTAAAACTCAAAAAGTATGTGTCGACCTGGCTTCCCTGTAGATATGTGTCCCTAGAAAGTTTGAATGGCGTAGCTTAAAAAATGTAGGCGTGCATAGGGAACAGTCACACACAGACTCACAGATTGCCTTTTATATATATAGATTTCGTAGTCATCATTAGTTTACATCCTTTCATACCAAGTAAGGCAATAATGCCACCAAGCCGCATGGTATTACTGGGAGTGAAAGATAATATGAAGACTTTAGTGACGATCAAGGACAAGAGAATAACAGGTTTCAGAAATATAGACGATAGCAACTGGTAGTGTATTTAAATCTTTGAAGATTGTAAGTGGGAAGGAAGCAAGACATTGGGAGGGAATTCCAAGACGAGATGTGCGAGAAAAGAAACTATTCGAATAGAAGAGCAAGTTGAATGTAGCTAGTTCAACAGTAAGACGATGAGACCTAATTGCCACTCTAGTAGCCTGCTTAAATTGTTGCGAGTCAAGGCACTAAGGACGAAAGATCATCAGAATACATGATATTAAAATATTCGTAGAAAAAAAGAGTTTAATGTCCCGTAACCTCGGTGCAAAAGTAACTGAAGTCGAGATTAAGTTACAGATTCTTAGGATTTTGTTGAGAATCTGGAGATATAAATTAGGAACTGCAGACCAGATATGACAGTAATATTCAATGTAGAGACAAATGGAAGACTTATAAATGTACAATATAGAAAATATTTTTTTAGATTTTCAAAATATGACACGAAATTTCAACGTTTGTCTACGCTTCTGAAATGAGGTAGTGTTTACACTATTTACATTGTTCGGACGATTGTCCTCATATTTAATGCCATTATTGCGACGTTTCGGCCGTTGTGCGCTCCGTTCTTCTTCAAGTGCTAGTAATTTCGCACAAAGGGTTCGGTTTGAAATACCTAGCATTTGAAGAAGTTCGGGGTGTACAACGGCTGAAATGTCGTATTAATGGCAATAAAAATGGGGACAGTAGTTCGAACAATGTAAATAGTAAAAATGTCAAGATTGCTTAATTCTTTTTGCGGAATTGCTTCCTTCGTTTTACTCATAATCTGTGGTCGAAATGCTAAGGCAGTTTCCACTTTAACAAAAGAAGATTTTATTTGAAAAATTAAATAGTTTAATTATAAAAGACAACACAATTACTTATTTATAAGAATCACCAATGGTCAATTCAGAAATTAACATCAAATCATTATTTAAAAGGGGTTTATTTATAATATGAACATGAAAATTAATTATCGCCATTTTTATTATATGTTTGTTACATTGCTACGCAATTTCAAAGCTTTAGACGCTGGCTATGTGAGTTTTTTTGTTGATATTTCACCATTTTATTATTTTTTTGAAAGGTTTATAATAACTAAACACTAAAGCCCGTTGGAAAAGATGACTACATTTTCAGTCATTTGTCGCCCCTGACTATTAACATGGAAATATGAAGTATTATTTTCTCGATATGCAGGTTTAACTCATCAATTTACAACACTTCCGCTGGAATTTCAAAAGGGTTTTTTCACATCGCTGTAATATTGCAGAGCTAACTTTGATTCGACTCTAGTCTAGATTAAATTACTGCATAGGATTTTCAGTAACACACACACACACACACACACACACACACACACACACACACACACATATATATATATATATATATATATATATATAGATATATATATAGATATATATATAGATATATATACATACATCCCTTCAGGGCCGTAGCTGATGCTAAAGAAACACCGGCCACAGAGAAAATTGCCCGGATTTATTAGTTGACAATGTGATGACGTCATCAGTTTGGGAGAAAAGACTGGTTATGCTCAGAAAGTTCGAACCCGATTTGCTGCTTTCGTTCACGTTCTGTGCCTAATTTTCATGGGAATAGCCGAAAAAATCCGCAAAAATCAAAGTTTCTGGAAACGAATGACACTGATGACGTCATCACATTTTCAACTAATAAATCCGGCCAATTTTCTCTGTGCCCGGTGTTTTTTTAGCATTTAGCTACGGCTTTGTATATATATATATATATATATATATATATATATATATATATATATATATAAGAGACAATGAATGTCTATTATGTTTAATCATGAGCCGTTCTAAACGTCGTATTTTTGCTTTAATTTCAGTTGAAAATAAAGACAAAAATTCTCCAACATTTGGATAATTATTTATTGGTTTTCTTCTAAGCTTTCGGCTCACATGAGCCATCTTCAGAGAGGTAGTTTAAACTGAAATATTATAAAATCCACCATCACCGACGATTTTATTTTGTGTTGACATAAAACTCCGCTTGGCAACGGCAATAGTTACCAAAAATAATAAAGGCAGTTCTTAAGTTTGCGATGCGGTTTTATGACGTCACACCGCGGGATAGCGCGAAATGACAACAAAACCATGTAGTCAAATGCAATGTAATATGTTATTTCCTGTTTTAAAGTTGATTTTATTGAGTGTTGGTTGTTTAGATTTGATGTACATGGCCTCCAATATCTGCAGGTTCCTCTTACTGTGTGTATGAGTAAAGATCACCGTATTGTTGTCCAAAATCTGCCTGATATTACCTACATGTTTATGTTTTTCAGAGAAATGTTGTTTAATAATACTCTGATCAGAAAGATGACATGTAAGTCTACGGGAGAGCGTGGTTGTAGTAAAACCAATATATGTACTAGGTTTTTGAGTAGTATCAGAGATGCAATCTGTGAATGGGCATGTAAATTGGTACACTACATTGGTTTTTTGTAGAGAATTTAGTTTAGTGCTTGTTGGGTTATTATAGACTATGAGGTCAATTGTTTTAAACTTTTTATAATATATAATGAGTTTAATTTGATTATTACTTTTCACTGGTTTAACATTTCTACGTATTATGTTTTTGAGAGTTTTTTCATCTTGTTTATAATTACTATGTATATAGATGGTATTGCGATGGGATCTCCTTTAGGTCCCCTCTTTTCTAATTATTATATGGCAAATCTAGAAAATAAAATAATTAATGACAACAATAAACTCTCTATATATGTAAGATACTTAGATGACATCTTTGTTCTAGCTAAGAATATCGATCAAATTAAATATCTTAAAAACAAATTTGAAAGTCACTCCGTCCTCAAATTTACATTAGAACTTAATATTAATAACAAACTCCCATTCATTCATGTATTCATTGATTCTAGCACACATAGATTTACTACTTCTCTATATAGGAAACCAACTAGCATAAATTCGTGTCTTCTTAATTATAATAGTGAATGCCCCCAACGATATAAGTTAGCTGTTATAAAAAACTTACTTCAACGTACACAAATGATATCTTCTTCCAAATCTATATTTTATAAAGAATTACACAACATTAAGCAAACACTAGTCAATAATGGATTTCCTAACTCCGATATTGATCAACAAATTAAAATGTATCTCAACAAAATTAACAATAGCTCTAACAATAATGATAATATTAATAATAATGGTTTACATCAAAATAAACATAACACTATTAACTTATACTATTGCAACCAAATACATAATAATTATAAACAAGATGAAAAAACTCTCAAAAACGTAATACATAGAAATGTTAAACCAGACGAAAGTAATAATCAAATTAAACTCATTATATATTATAAAAAGTTTAAAACAATTGACCTCATAGTCTATAATAACCCAACAAGCACTAATCTAAATTCTCTACAAAAAACCAATGTAGTGTACCAATTTACATGCCCATTCAGAGATTGCATCTCTGATACTAATCAAAAACCTAGTACATATATTGGTTTTACTACAACCACGCTCTCCCGTAGACTTACATGTCATCTTTCTGATCAGAGTATTATTAAACAACATTTCTCTGAAAAACATAAACATGTAGGTAATATCAGGCAGATTTTGGACAACAATACGGTGATCTTTACTCATACACACAGTAAGAGGAACCTGCAGATATTGGAGGCCATGTACATCAAATCTAAACAACCAACACTCAATAAAATCAACTTTAAAACAGGAAATAACATATTACATTGCATTTGACTAGATGGTTTTGTTGTCATTTCGCGCTATCCCGCGGTGTGACGTCATAAAACCGCATCGCAAACTTAAGAACTGCCTTTATTATTTTTGGTAACTATTGCCGTTGCCAAGCGGAGTTTTATGTCAACACAAAATAAAATCGTCGGTGATGGTGGATTTTATAATATTTCAGTTTAAACTACCTCTCTGAAGATGGCTCATGTGAGCCGAAAGCTTAGAAGAAAACCAATAAATAATTATCCAAATGTTGGAGAATTTTTGTCTTTATTTTCAACTGAAATTAAAGCAAAAATACGACGTTTAGAACGGCTCATGATTAAACATAATAGACATTCATTGTCTCTTATATTTAATAGCATATGTTTAGAAAATTACTTGCTGCCTCGATATACTATATATATATATATATATATATATATAGTTACTGAATTAATAAATATACATGTGAGGGTGCACACATGTATAATAGTATTATTATTTAAGTGTTAATAAAACAGTGCTGAATATAGTTTGAAGAGAGTCATTATATACATATAATCATATAAATAACCCTAATCTTCTTCTTCCATATGCCCTGTCCTTTCAGGATGTAGGCGATCATCGCTTTCCACATCTCCGTATCCCTGGTGGCTCTTAGCACGCCTTCTCCTGTTACACCATGCAACCCTCATTCTGTCATCCACCCGATTAGGTCCTTCAAATATGTTACCCGCTGCTTTCCTCTGTCTCTTTTTCCCTCTATCTGGCCTGTTAGTATCAGGTTCTCCAAGCCCACTTTCCTCATTGCATGTCCCAGGAACTTCAGCTGTCTCTTCCTGATGCTCAGTATTAATTTTGTTTTCGTTTTCATAATTTTTTGGACCTCATCATTGCTCACATGCCCGATCCATGATATCCGCAGCATCCTTCTGTAGAACCCCATTTCAGTTGCTTCAAGTTTTCCCTTCATCTTTGCTGATATTGTCCAGCATTCACTGCCATACTGAAGAACTGACATCAAATAGCAATCCAGTACTCTTTTCTTTGTTTCTAGCGAAATTGTCCTGTTTTTTCGGATCTCTGTGTCGCACTTTCCGTCTTCTGTTATAACACTTCCCAGGTATTTAAACTTTTGTACCTGCTTGATTTTAGTATCCCCAACCTGTATTTGGCATATTGGACTGCCTTTTTTTACTGTTGATAAAAAAAGCGATTTAATGATCATATCCTGCCATAGAAAAATACTTAAGTTCCTAGACCCTGATTGACACAGGTACTTATATACGTTTGCCTCTTTCTCTCTTTCTCTCTTCCTCGACCCCTCACTTCCACTTTTCTTTCTTTCCCCCGCAAATATTACTATTAAGAATTAAGAATTACGCCCCTTTGATTTCATCTCCCTGCATTCTAATATTTGTAAATTTTAATTAAAATTAAAGTTTTAATTTTAATTTTTTATCTACACGTAATATTAGAATCCACCACAAGAACATGCCCATCATCATTCAATCCTTCATACACCAAAATACCTCAAATGTACCAGGAAGCTAAAAAAAAAAAAAAAAAAAAAACTATAAAATTTTTATTGTAAATAATAGATACAAAAATATATTTAAAAATAAATCATGAAATGATATGTGGGGAGAGGCATGACATAAATTCCCAAAACAAATTTTTTTTTAAACAAAAGATACAAACAGAAAACATGATGCTAGTTGGACCCAACCAACCCACAAAACAAAGAGGCCGCTGTATTCTGCCCATAGGACAAAATCAAGAGGCACTCTTTCTACAGGAAGAAAATAAAATTGATGGGGGGAATATAATCTTGACCCAAGATTCTTCCCAAGAAATTCTTCAGTTAACTTCCTGTTAACGCTTATTAATATAGGAGGGAGAGTCCATTATCCGAGGAATAGGTGTGTTTCACCATAACAGTGTGCGCAATAATTTCATTTATTCACGTCGATCGAGCTTTAACAAAAACAGCAATAACCGGTTAGCTAGTTCCATTTTTTTTTTTTTCATCTTGTACTTTTTGTCGTGCTATTTTTATGCCAACTATGCAGGGGTTACCGGCTCGGAACGTGAAATCGAAGAGCCGAGTTAGAATTCCAGTTGGATTCGTTGCAATCATTTACGCGCAAATAGACCTAGGAAAGGCATTAATACGTCACTTGGTTTACGGCCTATCACGTTGAATACACCGGTTCTGGCTCGATCACCAAAGTTAAAGCAACGTTGAGCCTGGTCAGTACTTAAATAGGTGACCGCTTAGGAATACCAGGTGCTGTAAGCGTTTAGTGACGGATGTGCGTTGTGGTGCAGTGAAGTGGATATCTGCTCGGAGAGAGAAATCGGAGAGCCGAGTTCGAATTCCAGTTGAATACCCTGCATTCACTTAAGCACTGGTACTCTTAGGAAAGGTATTAATCAGTTATGGGTTAAATAACAAGGGTAGGATTTGGGGGACCCTGCTCTTAAAAACAAATCCCAATGAATCTTGATACTTGAAAAGAAAAATGTTGCAAAAATAAAGTAACCTTACCCAATAAAAATCATTAGTTATGACCTTAAAATGATCACATAAGGATTGATAGGTCGTTAAACCTGCAAACAAAATACGTCACTTCTCTCTCCAGCTATGGAGTAAATAGAAGAACATGATTGGGTTGGTTGCCGACCAAGGCTATAGAACCCATTCTGTCTTATTATTTGACTCATAGCTAGAGGAGGAAGAGATGCATTACATTATTAAGTAGTAATTAGTGGGGGATCATTTTATTACTTCATAACAATATGAAACTGATCCCCCACTTTATGCCAAGTAGAAACCTTAATCATGTTTTCACCTAGTATATTCAGTCAGTCAGGTGCCATACGTGATACACGAACGTAAATAAATAAAAAACAGGTAAAAAGCAAAAAATAAAAATTCAAAAACAAAAATATACACTTTTCGAGATTGGTTGCTAATCAGTCAAATATAGAAAGTAATAGCAACACACTGCGGGAAAATCTTCTGCCCAGCTAGTCATCGCTATTTCGAGACATGATCATCCAAGCATGTATTACGTATGGCACTTAACTGACTGACTGATTTCATTTGTGGCTTGATAGTTAACATGTTTATCTCGTTAGAATTTCAACTATTGTAGCTGTGAGCTCGATCATCACTGCGTTCCCCATGGCCTTGTTCCACATCTAAGTTGCGAAAAGTGTATATTTTTGTTTTTGAATTTTTATTTTTTGCTTTTTACCTGTTTTTTATTTCTTTATGTTCATTTTTATGGCTGTTTGAATCCATTGTATTCACTTACGCGCAAATACCCTTGGGGAAGGTATTAATCCGTCTCTTCCTTCCAGTTATGGGTTAAATAGTAGGACAAATTGGGTTCTCTAGCCTTGATCGGCAACCAGTCTACCGCAGAAAGCAATGGCAACCTACTGCGGGATAATCTTCTGCCCAGTCAGTCATGTCTCTTGCGAGACATGATCGCCCAAGCGTGTATCACGTATTGCACCTAACTGACTGAATATACTCGGTGAAAACATGATTAAGGTTTCTACTTGGCATAAAGTGGGGGATCAGTTTCATATTGTTATGAAGTAATAAAATGATCCCCCCCTAATTACTACTTAATAATATAATGCATCTCTTCCTCCTCTAGCTATGAGTCAAATAATAGGACAGAATGGGTTCTATAGCCTTGGTCGGCAACCAGTCTACCGCAAAAAGCAATGGTAACCTACTGCGGGATAATCTTCTGCCCAGTCAGTCATGTCTCTTGCGAGACATGATCGCCCAAGCGTATTTCACATATGGCACTTAACTGACTGAATAGAATGCTCCGCCGCAAATAAAACATTTTTAAATATAAATAAAAAAATGGAAGATAATGTCTTTTTTGCGTGTTAAAAGAAAACCGTGACCATTATAAGAATACTTTTCATTTCAACGAATTGTCTTGATTATCACGTGTTCTTCATGTGGATCTAACAAACTGTAATGAAGACTGACAGACAAGATGGAAATTCAATGTGTTTATTTCTTCTTCTTCTTCTTCTTCTTCTTCTTCTTCTTCTTCTTCTTCTTCTTCTTCTTCTATGTGCCCTGTCCTTTCAGGACGCAGGCGATCATGGTTCTCCACGTCTCCCTATCCCTTGTAGCTCCTAGTATGTTTGTTCCCGTTACTCCTGTCAACCCCCGTTCCGTCAACCACCTGATCAGGCCCTGCAAATATGTTATCCGCTGCCTTCCTCTGTCTCTCTTTCCTTCTATCTGGCCAGTCAGTATCAGGTTCTCCAGGCTCTCCTTCCTAATTGCGTGTCCCAGGAACTTCAGTTGTCTCTTCCTGATGCTCAGTATCAATTTCCACTTTGTTGCCATTCTTTCCAACACCTCATTGTTGTTTGCATGCTATCCGCAGCATCCTTCTGTAGAACCACATTTCCGCTGATTCCAGTTTTGTCCTCATTTTCGATGATATTGTCCAGCATTCGCTGCCGTATTGAAGAACTGATATCACGTAGCAGTCCAGCACTCTTTTATTTGTTTCCAGTAAGATTTTTCTGTGTGTTAATATTTTGCTCAGCTTCTGGAACACGTCCTTTGCCATGCCAATTCGCCTTCGGATCTCCGTGTCGCACTTTCCATTCGCGTGTTCTTAATATAATCTTTATATTATCTCGTGCAGACAATACATTCTTCTTCATTAGAACAGACATGTTCCGTGACTATTTTTTGGCAAAATCTTTGGGTTTAGAATTTGCTTAGGAAGCGAGTTGCAAAGGGTAAATTTAATATAAAAATTTCTGCAGAAAATTTGACACTATGACGTTTCGCAACGAAATGGCATTGTTCCAACTCGTTGTTGAAGGTTTGCTGGCAGCAATAAACATTTTTACGTTTGTTAATTTTTATCGTATTTTTTTTAATACTGTTCACCCAAGACAAGGTTAAAATGATTACTGAGTAACATTACTCTAAGAGAAGTGGAAGACAGAAGCATAGGATACAAAGCCTATATCATCCACCAACCAACTAAAACACACGAAATAAAATTGCACACTTGCAAAATAGGATCCAAACGACTAAAAGCATTTTGGAAAAATCCAGACCAAAGTAAATTTCACAAGTCTGTGAGAAAAGCAAAATTACAGCACCTGGTATTCCTCAGCGGTCACCCATCTAAGTATTGACCAGGCTCAGTGTTGCTTAACTTCGTTCCCTAAACGCTTGCAGCATCTGGTATTCCCAAGCTGTCACCCATCTAAGTACTGACCAGGCTCAACGATGCTTAACCTCCGTGATCGAGCGAGAACCGGTGTATTCAACGTGATATGGCCGTAAGCACGCATATCCGTCACTAAACTCTTACAGCACCTGGTATTCCCAAGCTGTCACCCATCTAACTACTGACCAGGCTCAACGATGCTTAACCTCGGTGATCGCGCGAGAACCGGTGTATTCAACGTGATAGGCCGTAAACCAAGTGACGTATTAATGCCTTTCCTAGGTCTATTTGCGCGTAAATGATTGCAACGAATCCAACTGGAATTCTAACTCGGCTCTTCGATTTCACGTTCCAAGTCTGTAAACCCTGCACCACAACGCAGAGTTGGCATAAAAATAGCACGACAAAAAGTACAAGATGAAAAAAGCAAATGGAATTAGCTAATTCCTGACTGGATACAAAATCGAAAATTCATATATGATGTTTTTTCACTCCTATAAGCAAATGTGCTTGCCGGAGCCGCAACATGAGAAACTTCACTATTTAAACCATGTTGACTGACCGGTCAAATTGCGTCTAGCATGGGAGCGGTTAGCTGACGGATCGCGTGGCAATATAAACAAAAGAAATTTCAAAACAGTCGGAACGGGAACAGTATCTGATAGCATTTCACAATGTAAGGAAAAAAAGATCAAGCTGACTCGGTCACGTCCCGCCTTCTTTTTCACTCAACGCCGCCAAAGCGAGCAACGACGAGAGCAAAACCAACAGGACACGCTAAGAATGACTTCTTTATTTCTTCTTTCGCACCCTGTCGCCGAACGAACATAAGACTTTACATTCTGCCACTATTATTACACGCCAGGGACACTTAGCTATTTGCTACTATCAAACCATGAACTCTAACCTTCTGTGGACATTTTAAATAGTTACGTTTCTCTTTGAACAATTTTAACTACAAAACTACATGTATTTTCTTAATTTCCTCCTATGTAACCCCCTGAAAAACAGTGGCAGTAAAATGCCTTGCTTGGGGCGATATGATTATAAAAAAGAGAAGATTTTTATACTATTATAATCTAAACATATTTATAAATGGAATTTTGTCTGTGTGTGTGTGTGTGTGTGTGTATGTCCGTTACTTATAGACTCCTAAACTGCTGAACCGATTTTCTTGAAAACTTACACAGTTGTACTATAAGCGTCAGTGAGTGTTCTTAGCTAGGTTTTGTGTCAAGGTACCCCCGATAAATATCGAAAATCGATAATCGAAAAGATCAGGTTATAGAAGGAGTGGTCCGATTTTAATCAAATTTGATACACTCATAGACAAAGACATAAGAAACGATATTCAGAAGTTTCAAGGTTGCAGTTCTTACAATAGTGCAGAAAATCAATAATATATACCGGGTCTGATCAGAATTAGTTTTTCAGCTCTTTTATTTTAGTTTTTGCTTCGGATTCGGCTCTAAATAGGTAGAATTGTAGTTTTTAGTCTCAGCCATGATACTATTTACTCAGAGGACTTATTTAGCTTTCAAAATTCAGTTTACGACGAAAAAGACCTATTTGATATCGATACCAGAAAATCAAAATTTGACTTACATCCATTCATTTTTCTTTCAGTCTACGGTTTCGCTTAAAAACAATTATTGCTTTTTAGTCTTTCGTGCCAACGTTCAAAGAGTCTGAGCTCCAGGACTATGAATTAGTTTTAAAGCCTTCATTACACCCGAGCAACGCCGGGCTATACTGCTAGCATATTATAGTCAAATATAAGCGTCCAATCTATATATAAAGTTCTGTGATTTCTGTTAATAATTTAAACATTATTTACAAATGCATCCCTGCAGAGCGCGCATTCAATCGGTCGACTACAATACCAGTAGTATTTCTTTTTTTTTTCAAGGTTGCAGTTCTTACAGTAATGCAGAAAATCGATAATATATATATATATATATATATATATATATATATATATATATATATATATCAGGCAAGATGTTTGTGTGTGTGTCTGTTTATCTGTCTGTATGTCTGTATTTTGTCAGCCGTTTTATTTTAGTTTTTGCTTCATGTTTGGCTCTAAGTAGGTATAATTGTAGTTCTTAGTCTCAGCGAAGATACCATTTACTCAGAGGACTTATTTAGCCTTCAAAGTTCAGTTTACGACGAAAAAAACTTATTTGATATCGATACCAGAAAATCAAGATTTGACTTACATCCATTCATTTTTCTTTCAGTCGACGGTTTCGCTTTAACTGGAAACAACTATTGCTTTTTAGTCTTTCGTGTCAACGTCCAAAGAGTCTGAGCTCCAGGACCATGGATTAGTTTTAAAGCTTTCATTACACCCGAGCAACGCCGGGCTATACTGCTAGTATATATATATATATATATATATATATATATATATATATATATATATATTAGGTGCGATTGGTAAATTGTCGCAATTATTTTATTATTTCAAATATTCTTTAGGCTGAGTCTGAGCTCCAGGACCATGGATTAGTTTTAAAGCTTTTATTACACCCGAGCAACGCCGGGCTATACTGCTAGTGACTAGTATAAAAACTTAACTGTTACACTTAATATAATCTTTTTATTAATACTTTCACGGTTTCTGCTCCGATGAACTTAGCTATACTGCTAGTGTGGATATAAAGTAGGAGATCAATTGTACATCACATGCATTTTCTCAATTAACAATTTTCTTCTCACAAATATGTGATAACAAATTTCACTTATATTTTCTTTCTTACAACTTTGTCATTCTCTTAATAAATCTTTGCTTTAGTATACAAACGAAATATTTTATCCGTTCACATTTCAACATCCAACCTTCAACCTTTTAATATTTAAATTGTGGGGACTTCGGTCGTGTTTGACACAAGGCCAATTTACCAAGCATCACCGAGGCTCCTTTGGAAGTAAGAACGGCATGTTATGAAGAAAATTTGAAAAGGCTGACTAAGATTGTAGCGATCAGGAAGCATCCTCTTGGGAGTCTGTTCCGCATACTAACCGGTCTATGGTAAAAGCTGTCCAAGTAGAGCTTGCTTCTGACCATAATAACACGAAGGTAATGCGTCTCAATGTTAGTAAAAAAATTATTCTAGCCCGACACAGTGACCCAACTATCCTTGCAATAGATGCAGCTATTGATTCGATATAATCAATTTACTTCCTGACTGGCAGAAAAAGGCTAATAAAGAAATTCAATGTGTTTATTCCTAAAGACTCTAAAGGCTCGACACCGTGGACGAGGCATGGTAGGTCCGAGCTGCGAAGGTCTAATCAGGTGGACCCAGGAATGTAGTTAGTCTCCCTGAAAGCAAAACACAGCGTCTCCTCGGCTTAACTCTCACAACACACCTCAATTGAAATGACTATATAGAATCCATAGCTAAATACGCTGCTAAGAAAGTCGGTTCTCATTGGAGGGCCAGGAAGTTTTTTTTCCGCCTGAAACAATCCTGCACATATATAAGTCTACTATCCGTCTGTGCATTGAATACTGCAGCCATATCTGGTCTGGTGCTCCTGCTATCCACTTAGGTGTCATTGACAAAATCCAACGTGGAACCTGCAACGTAATAGATCCCGACTTGGCAGCTCAGATACAGTCACTTTCTCAATGGCGCAATGTGGCTTCCTTGTGTCTCTTCTACAAATATTTTCACGGCTTCTGCTCTGATGAACTTAGCTCACTGGTGCCTCCTATATATAAATATACTCGAGCCACAAGATTAGCAACTAGGTCCCACCCTTTTACTGTGAAACCAATAAATTGTAAACGCAAATTCTACTTCATCTGCTTCTTTTCTCGCACTTCCCGTCTGTGGAATTTCCTGACAGCTCTAATCGCCAAGAATTTAAATGTAAAGTCAATAGTCATCTCCTATCTCACTAACCTGCATCTTCTCTCTCTCTCTCTCTCTCATGCTACTTTCTCCATCCACTCCAATCTCAAAAGTATTTTCATCCTTCTCTTACCCACTTCCTGACACCCCTTTGACCTGCCACTCTTTTTCATAACTTTTCTCTTATGTAACCTCCTGAAGAACAGTGGCAGTAAAATGCCTTGTTTGGGGCGATATGATTATAAAAAAAAAAGATTTCTATGTTATTATAATATAACCATAAAGTAGGGGCTCAATTGTACATCACAACCAATATATAAACTGATCCCTCATTTTATGGCCACAGTCATCCTTTTCTTACACAATTCCTGACACCTCCTATAACCTGTCACGCTTTCTCATAACTTTCCTCCTATGTAACCCCCTGCAAAACAGTGGCAGTAAAATGCCTTGTTTGGGGCAATATGATTATTAAAAAAAAGATTTCTATATTATTATAATGTGGACATAAAGTAGGGGATCAATTGTACATCACGATCAATATATAAACTGACCCCTCACTTTATGGCCAGAGTCATCCTTCTCTTACCCACTTCCTGAAACCTCCTATAACCTGTCACTCTTTCTCATAACTTTCCTCCTATGTCACCCCTGCAAAACAGTGGCAGTAAAATGCCTTGCTTGGGGTGATATGATTATAAAAAAGAAAATCTATAGTATTAACGATAGAATAGTGGGGGGGGGTCAGCAAGTTTTCACCTGTTGTTCAGAAGCTGCTGGATTTACTTAGCGACAAATAACCGGAAAATCTTAACATGCATTTCTAATGGCAATGATAACAGAACGATTACCCGTTTCTTTATAAGGAAACATTTGTCATTCATTGACAAAAACACTGTTCTTATCGGCTGAAATTCATCAAATAGTTTTTCAGAGAAATAGCTTCTGAAGTCCAATAACTTATTGCTCTTTCTAACATTGAGGAACATTTCCTTCCTAACCTTTTGTTTAAGATACTGCGATAGATAATGTCATCATCTTGATGATGACATTATTTTCACTTTGATTTACATGCTGCTTGTAGATGCTGCTGCTGTTGTAAGTCTTCAAGAAATGTGGTTTTCGTTATTTGGTCATGTTCTTTGCAATATTTTAGCATTAGTTTGTGATCTATAATTGTACGAAATATGGAACTGGAAACGCATAAGCCAACTTAATAAATAAAGAAAATTACACTTAATGAATTTTATATAGCCTTCATAAAATCATCCGCTCAAATCCTGTAGATTACGTTGATGACTAGTAGAGGCCCAAAGAAGCGTTTTTACTGAAGTTTATATAGTAGTTACTAGGGCTCATGCAACATATGAGATTCTAGAGAAAATTCAAACAAGATTCTATAATGTTACAGCTATCTGTTTTAATGAGCTCTTCTACTTGGTATTTCAACTGCATGAATTTAAGCATACTACTAGATTGCCAACTAGGACTCATATTGTTACTATTGAAATAGCGATGTGTAGCCGTAAGTTCTATTCGGATAGTTTCCTCTCCCGCTTTTAAAGCTCTCTTTCGGTTTCTTACCGTGATTTTATCGGCTATCGATGAAAAAAATAGGAACCACACTCGAGTTCAAATCCCGTGTTCAGAGTATAGTTATCGAATAATTATTTACCACAAAACTTACAAGAATTTTTAGATAAGTAAAAGAAATATGAACTGCTAAATCGTATTACCCTTTGTATTTCTAATGATGGAGGACATGTAGAAACTTAAATAAAATTTCAATAAAACCTTAAAAAATATAGACTTACTTCTTTCTGGTCCTTTTTACAAATTATTTCTATCGCAAATACAGATAAAATTATAATTCTTTTAATGTGCACACGAAATTTATGCACACCCTGTATAACTTTATAAACTGCACACCAAAACGAGTATCGCCTTCACTGGCAAATGACGGACATAAACATAGACAAATATTACTTATTTGTGATTCTACTTTCTCAGTGAGAGTGGTGTAGAGTAGAAGATGGTTGGAGAGATATCCCACACACATACGAGGGCAGTTGACTGGATGAACTTGTCTTTTCCTTCCCCCGTTCTCTGATCTATCTGCTGTTTCTCATCTTAATCCGGAAAAACCTGATCTTATATAAGCTGTGGTTCCCGCATTTTGCTCGATTGCGTCATCTTTTTTCCAAGCACATTGTTTATTATTTTTTAATTATTATTATTGCGTTTGACCACTGCCTTTCCATGGTTTATATTCTCTGACCTTGAATACAGCTGCTTACAAAACACAACCACATTTCTTCAATGCAAAGCTGGTCTTGCATTCTTAATTTTCCAGAAATAATAATTGTTTTAATGTAAATACATTTTTGTTTTTATATTTCCTGACCTAGAAAACAGCTGTTTAACACAATTTCATCTGCTACCCTGTCCTGCATTCCTGATTTTTCAAAACAATATTAATTCGATGTAAACACACTATTCGTTTGCTAGCCTGAATTCCTCTATTAAATGATGTTTGCTTAATGTAAATAAACTTCTGAGCGAAATAAAAGGTTCTGTTAAAAATTCCAATCACCTGAAGAAGGTCGAAAAGTACAACGGTTGAGACGTCGTGAATATAAACTTATTTATAAATGGAACTTTGTCAGTGTGTGGTGTGTGTGTGTATCTCTTTGTGTGTGTGTCCGTTACCTATAGACTCCGAAACGGCTGAACCGATTTTCTTGAAAATTTACACGTCTGCGAGTGTTCGTAGTTAGGCTTTGTGTCGAGGTACCCCCGATAAATATCGATAATCGAAAAAATTGAGTTATAAAAGGAGTGGTTAGATTTTAATGAAATTTGATACACTCATAGACAAAGACATAAGAAACGATATTCAGAAGTTTCAAGGTTGCAGTTCTTACAGTAGTGCAGAAAATCGATTATATATATATATATATATATATATAAATATATATATATATAAAGGCAAGATGTTTGTGTGTGTGTCTATTTATCTGCCTGTATGTCTGTATTTTCTTAGCTCTTATATTTTATTTTTTGCTTCGGGTTTGGCTCTAAGTAGGTATAATTGTAGTTCTTAGTCCCAGCCATGATAATATTTGCTCAGAGGACTTATTTAGCCTTCAAAATTCAGTTTACGACGAAAAAAACTTATTTGATATCTATACCAGGAAATCAAAATTTGACTTACATCGATTCATTTTTCTTTCAGTCTACGTTTTCGCTTTAACCGGAAACAACTATTGCATTTTAGTCTTTCGTGCCAACGTCTAAAGAGTCTGGGCTCCAGGACGATATTTTAGTTTCAAAGCTTTCATTACACTCGTGCAACGCCGGGCTATACTGCTAGTATGACAATAAATACGAAGACAACAGTACAAAAGAGGTAAATAACAATATTAATAACTATAATTATCGTTGGTTAAGCAAACCTCACGGGTATCTGTCAAGTTAATTAACGTCCGTGCGTCTAAATTATGTGTTTATGATATTTCCAGGGAAGGGATATATATATCATTCGAGATAGTTAAGCGGTTTAGGCAAATGCATCCGGTTAGCTAGTAGACGTAATGGACGGTACTCGTCGTATGCAGTATCTAAGACGCACGCGTAGTCAATAGACGTAGACTACTAGTCGTAGACCTCTAGACGTAGATCTGTAGACCTCTAGTCGTATAGACGTATGAATGTAGACCTCTATGCGTCCTCGCCTTAGTCGGTATTTATGGTTGACACCAGCCAATCACATTCCAGTGAGGGGGAACCAAGGTGTATACATATTCATTACATATCTTTATAACAATTCCAGTTGGCCTATACAGGATTCGGTTGATTAATCAATATATATATATATATATATATATATATATATATATATATATATTAGTCATCCACATACAAGCCTGTTTCGTTGTATCACAGCTCATCAGTATGGTTAAACACATCCACTTGCTTCTGGCCGGAATTGAAACTCGACCGATTTGGTGTCAGCCTAATATATATATATATATATATATATATATATATATATATATATATATATATTAGGAAACTTATATATATATATATATATATATATATATGTGTGTGTGTGTGTGTGTGTGTGTGTGTGTGTGTGTGTGCATATTGAAAGAGAGACGGTCAAACAAAGAGAGAGAGAGAGAGAGAGAGAAGAGATGTCAGACAAGGTAAATACGAAGCAGAGAGATCTATAAATAGAGAGACAGACATAGAGAGACAGACAGACAGTTACGGAGAGGAAAAGACAGACAGAGTGGGAATAGGAAAATGTCAGGCAAGTTAAATGCGACACATAGAGACAGACAGACAGACAGACAGACAAACAGACAGACAGACAGTAGCAAATAGAAAGAAAGTGAGAGAAAGAAACAGACATACAGATACAGATAGACTGTAACAAAGAGAGAGAGAGAGAGAGAGAGAGAAGCGGCAGTCATAGAGAGACAGATAGGCAGTAGCAGAGAGAGGGATAGAGACAGATAGAAACAGATATAAAGAGACATACAGACATTAATCAAGAGATAGAAAGAGAGAAATAGAAATAGAGACAGACAGGAACACAGAGAGAGAGAGAGAGAGAGAGAGAGAGAGAAAGAAAGACAGTGAGATAGATATACAGTGAAAGAGAGAAAGAGAGAGAAACAAATGTCGTTAGACAGATAGACAGTAACAGAGAAACAGAGAAACAGACATAGAGAAACAGATATACAATAAGAGAGAGAGAGAGAGAGAGAGAGAAAGATAGAAACAGATATAGACAGTTAAAGAGAGAGAGAGAGAAAGAGACAGGAAAACAGATGTAGAGAGACATTCAGAGAGTAACACAGAGAGGGATCGAGATAGAAAGAGAGAAAGAGAGAGAGAGAGAAAGAGAGAAAAATAAACGTCGATAGACAGATAGACAGTAACAGAGAAACTGAGAAACAGACATAGAGAGACAGATATACAGTAAAAGAGAGAGACGAGAGAGAGAGAGAGAGAAAGACAGAAACAGACATAGACAGTTAAAGAGAGAGAGAGAGAGAGAGAGAGAGAGAGAGAGAGAGAGAAAACGGATGTAGAGAGATATTCAGAGAGTAACACAGATAGAGATCGAGATAGATAGATAGAGAGAGAGAGAAAGAGACAGAAACAAACGTCGAGAGACAGATAGACAGAAACAGAGAAGCAGACATAGAAATACAGATATACAGTAACAGAGAGAGAGAGAGAGAGAGAGAGAGAGAGAGAGAGAAAGAAAGCAGAAACAGACATAGACAGTTAAAGAAAGAAAGAGAGAAAGAGAGAGAGAAAGAGAGAGATAAAAAAGATGTAGAGAGACAGTCAGAGAGTAACACAGAGAGGGATCGAGATAGAGGGATAGATAGTTAGATAGAGAGAGAGAGAGAGAGAGAGAGAGAGAGAGCGAAAGAGAAAGAGACAGAAACAAACGTCGAGAGACAGATAAACAGAAACAGAGAAACAGACATAGAGAGACAGATATACAGTAACAGAGAGAGAGAGGAGAGAGAGATAAAGAAAGACAGAAACAGACATAGACAGTTAAAGAGAGAGAGAGAGAAAAAGAGAAAGAGAAAACGGATGTAGAGAGATATTCAGAGAGTAACACAGATAGAGATCGAGATAGATAGATAGAGAGAGAGAGAGAGAAAGAGACAGAAACAAACGTCGAGAGACAGATAGACAGAAACAGAGAAGCAGACATAGAAATACAGATATACAGTAACAGAGAGAGAGAGAGAGGGAGAGAGAGAGAGAGAAAGAAAGACAGAAACAGACATAGACAGTTAAAGAGAAAGAGAGAAAGAGAGAGAGAAAGAGAGAGATAAAAAAAGATGTAGAGGGACATTCAGAGAGTAACACAGAGATGGGATCGAGATAGAGAGAGAGAGAGAGAGATAGAGAGAGAGAGAGAGAGAGAGAGAGAAACAAACGTCGTTAGACAGGTAGACAGTAACAGAGAAACAGAGAAACAGACATAGAGAGACAGATATACAGTAACAGAGAGAGACGAGAGAGAGAGAGAGAGAGAAAGAAAGATAGAAAAAGATATAGACAGTTAAAGAGAGAAAGAGACAGAAAGAGACAGAAAAACAGATGTAGAGAGACATTCAGAGAGTAACACAGAGATGGGATCGGGACAGAGAGAGAGAGAAAAAAAGAGAGAGAGAGAAAGAGAGAAAAATAAACGTCGATAGACAGGTAGACAGTAACAGAGAAACAGAGAAACAGACATAGAGAGACAGATATACAGTAACAGAGAGAGACGAGAGAGAGAGAGAGAAAGAAAGATAGAAAAAGATATAGACAGTTAAAGAGAGAAAGAGAGAGAAAGAGAGAGAAAGAGACAGAAAAACAGATGTAGAGAGACATTCAGAGAGAAACACAGAGATAGGATCGGGACAGAGAGAGAGAAAAAAGAGAGAGAGAGAGAAAGAGAGAAAAATAAACGTCGAGAGACAGATAGACAGTAACAGAGAAACAGAGAAACAGACATAGAGAGACAGATATACAGGAACAGAGAGAGAGAGAGAGGAGAGAGAGAAAGAAAGACAAAAACAGACATAGACAGTTAAAGAGAGAGAGGGAGAGAGAGAGTAAGAGAAAGAGACAGAAAAACGGATGTAGAGAGACATTCAGAGAGTAACAGAGAGGGATCGAGATAGAAAGAGAGAAAGAGAGAGAGAGAGAGAGAGAGTGATTATCAGAAAAAATCGTGTTGAAGAAAGACAACTAGAGATAGAGAGAAAGACAGCAAGAAAGATTTCTAAGAATAAGCTTAGGTGTGTCTTAAAAGATGAAGAAAGATGGCTAACAACAGAAAATTGAAGATGTCTACTGTGATAAGCTCAAAAAGAAAAAAAGAGAATAAATATATAGAAATTGTATTTTATGTTCATTCACGCATGTGTTCATTTTAGAATACCATTCTCTAAATTTTCCCTGTTGATACGCATCCGCTGTTGTCTTCTTAAAGAATTCATTAATGAAATCAAGACTTTTCCTTTGGCATTGTTCTTTGAATTAAGACCAAGAAAAGTTTGTTTTATTGTCGTATTCAAATGAGATTTTCAAAATCATACGCAACAAATAATCCGAAGAAAATAATAAATCCTTTTGAAATATTAGAAAAATTCATTTTCTATAGACTTGCCATTTCTTCGTGTCTCTTTAAACAAGCGAAATCTCGTAGAATTAACAAAGATCTGACACATAAATACATACTTATATATATATATATATATATATATATGTGTGTGTGTGTGTGTGTGTGTGTGTGTGTGTGTGTGTGTGTGTGTGTGTGTGTGTAGCACGTGTGTGTGTGTTTGTGTGTGTGTGTTCTGAGAAAATTTAAACCAAATAAAATTGTGGTTTGAAGAGATGAGCATATTAGCTTGTCGAAATGAATTATAATTTATAACCACTTTAAATGACCCGTTGAGTTTTCCTTTGGGTATATCATATTGCTCTGGATAATATCCATTGAGCTTCCTATAAAGATATATCGCTTAATATTTTAAATTATATATTTTTAAAATTTTTCTTTTCGTTTTCGGACTTGGCGTCTTTATATACTTATATATATAGAGATATTGCTTAATGCTTAGTTTTTGGTCCTAATAGGGTTAGACCAGTACACATTTGTATTAAAATGTGTCCTATACAATTATATTGTATATATATTTTTCATTTTAGTTATTAAAAATCTCCTGAAGACACCACTCATGGTAGAAACCAGGGTAGCGAAATAATTCGTTTAAAAGTGAAATATATATATATATATATATATATATATATATATATATATATATATATATATATTGTAACTAAGTTGTTGAACTCGTAGGTTTATTTACCTTTTTGTTCCTGCATTTACTTTTATAAAGAGTGCTCGATACAAATGTAGAGCGTTGTACTGTAATGGTTGTTACAATGTTTTTAAATTCATAGAATCACTACACAAAAAAATTCTCATGTTTCGAAGCCAGCCCATTATGTTTTGGCTTCATCCTCAGGTGATTTTTTAGAAATGAGAATTATCCAGTTGAAAAGACCGTTTATTTGTGATGGATTTGTTATTTTCGGTTGTAAGAGGTGTTGGTCTGTATTTTGAGTTCCGTTGACTTTTTTACTGGTGTTGGGGTTAAGTGTTTGTTTTTGGCAGAGTTCATGATAGGTTTAATCTATTAATCTTGAAAGGGCTGGTGCTAATGTCGCCTTTGGTTTAGGGGTTGGTAGGTGTTGCTTTGTTTTGGGGTTCGTTTATCCTTAATTTAATGTATGTTATTTTGTATTGGGGTGTGTGCTTTTTTTTGTTTTTTTACTCTCTTGCCTTTTATAAAATATATTTTCCACGAAATATATCTTTCACTAAAAACAAACAAAAAACACAAAAAAAAAATTTAATCATATTCTATAATATTAAGCTATTTTATAATATTATAAAATATAATATTTTATAATATTTAAGAAATATATTTCTTTTATAAAATCCATCCCCTATACAACATATTTTATAAATATAAAGTATATTTTTTTATTTATTTACCTACTATTCTTTTGCAACTGCATTATTTTTTGTTGGTATTGTATAGGGTTTGTTTTCGGGGGGGGTTCTGGTTGTTTTTTTTTTTTTGTCTTTACTAAAATTTTAGCGAGAAATATTTGCGATGTTTGCATATTACTGTTAATTCGTCTCTACGGTTTAATAAATCGTTGCTGTTAGGGTACTGGAGAATGTGTAGTTTTTCACTTAAAGTGAGTTGCAAGTTCTAGTTTTTTCTAGGATTTTCCATTTTATTTTGGGTTTCTGTTTTGAATCCTTTAACTTCCAAAAGTATGTGGAAAGGGATGTTTGGTTTCGGTATACGCTGTTTTTAAATGAGGTTAGGTGCAAGTACCAGCGCTTCTTAGAAGAATTCTTAGTTGATCCGATATACACTTTATTTATGGTTGGATTTGAAAATGGTACTCTGCTATAATTTGTCTTATCCCAGCCTTCAAACTAGACGGACGGTTTTCGATGGGTTGCGATGGTCTGCTAGAATGAGTCATCGGTCTCCTTTCTGATAGGAGAAGCCCCCTATCATTATTTTATCTCGAGATCTTTATTTTGTTCTCATTGCTAGTTTCATCATTTTTTCTTTCATATTTTAAAATACGCCCGTATATATATATATATATATATATATATATATATATATATATATATGCAACTTTAATCCAAAAGGAAAAGTAGGAAGGTAAATCCCAAAGACCCGATCCTAATTAATATTAATTACATTAATATTAAAATTGATCCTGGTGGAGGGCGCAATGTAATTAATATTTAAATTACAGAGGCAGTTATAAAATAAAATAAATTCCGATGTTCAAATCAGTTGTATGGCCATTTCTACATGAAATCCCTAAGAGAAATTTCACGCATCATCGGCAACTTCATTATTTCAAAATAAACCAAGATATTTTACCGGTGGAAGTTAAAAAATATATACATCACAGAAAAATTAAAGGGGTGGGATTAATAAGAAAACTTTTTTATTAATCCCACCCCTTTAATTTTTCTGTGATGTATGTTTTTTTGAAGTAGGACGTCTGCTCATAGCGACAAGGTCGCAAAGTGGGGCGTGAAGCGTAGCGTTGATTCGTACGCATTGCCACACTTAACTGCGGTATATGATATTATTGTATTATTATGTCCCTCGTGTGATTAAACATTTCAATCAGTAATCTTTCCTCCCAATATTTTCCTTAAAATATTTTCAACCAGAAACTATGAGCATTATTATGGGATCTGTAAGTGTTGAACAAACACAAATGTGCCTGAGCAGGCAACTGCAATAGGAATTAACTAGCTGAACGTGAATTTCATCCCAGATTAAGCATTTTCATCCGGAAACAAATAAAGCTTCCTCAGCAGAGTTCAAGTATAAACCACAGGTTAGATCAGTGGGGTTTGCATAAATACCAAATGTGACTGAGTAGGTGTCTGCATCAGGGAGCAGTTTAGGCACACCTCGGTAGATGGGTCTTCTCGAGATGAGAAAACAGGCATCACTTATCTATCTATCTATCTATCTATCTATCTATCTATCTATCTATCTATCTATCTATCTATCAGGTTGTCCCAAAAGTTCGTAAACATTTGCAAAAAATTGAAATTTTACTCGCCAGGTAATCTAAGGTTACCAGAAAACACTTGCAAAAAATTGAAATTTTACTCCCAAAAACAACAAAAATGATTGCTCAAAATAAAGACCATCATTTTCCAAGACTTTCTGCCGGCTTCGAATCAAAGAATTCTTGACACGCTTCCTCGACTTCATCAAACGAGTCGAATCAGCGGCCCTTCAGAAAGTGTTGCACTGAACGGAAAAGGCCGTAATCTGATGGAGCACAGTCAGGACTGTAGGCTGGATGTGGCAGAACCTCAACGCCGTCCAGCTCTTCAAACTTGTCATTGGTCTTCCTGTGTGTGTTGGGGTGTGTGGCTTGGCATTGTCTGCTGCATCAAAGATCAAAGCGTGCTTTCGGTTGATCAGAGCCGGGTACTTTTGCTTCAACTTTTCGTAGACCCGCTCAAGTTGCTGACAGTAAAGTTCGGCACTGATGGCACGACCATTCGGAACCAGCTCAAGATGCACGATTCCTTCAAAAAGATCCACCAAACGCACAACATGACTTCCTTGCCGAATCGATCTTCTTTTGGAACCGGCGGCGTCTCTTGCCCTTTCTGGACCCATCGTTTATCTCGATTGTGCTGGACCAGATAGACCCATTTCGCAAGTGTTTACGAACTTTTGGGACAACCTAATATTAGATTATACATCGGATGAGGCCACAATAAGCCTGATAAATATGCATCAGTTGAATTTTGACCTGAGATGTTCACTGTATGCTCTCCGACTGTTTAATTACAATAACACAGTAAGCTTTAACCGCAGTCTCCTTTCTGAGTCATGCTTAATCGAAAGGCAATTCATTAACTTGCAAAAATACATTCACAAAAATAATAAAAAAAAGTAGCTTTAATTATTTAAACTAAAATATCTTGAAAATCCATTCCTTTACAATTGAGACGGACCGAAATCGATTAAGGCCGCGTCTCTCATTAGTTGTTTGTTATGTTAATTCTCTTCATGCACTATTTAATGCGTTCCGTGAAAAAAATGTTTTTGTTTGACTGAAATCAAAAGTTTGCAACACGTAAGATTGTGTTTAGTTACTGAAAATTCTTTAAAATTATCATTATATTGATCAGAACTTATTTTGCTCGCTATATTAATCGATTTATTGATTTAAGAAACCACATTCAAATAAAAATCAATTTCCCTATTTATGTGCTTATTGGATGGAATCTATCTTGGTTCATAGATATTTTATTTCGACCGCATGGATGTTTTTTCAAAGATAGCGGTCTAAATTGCCTGCATGTTCACGGACCTGAGATACATGGGTTGTGAACCCCAGACACTTGGATATCCTGTAAAGATTCTACCTACGATGTTTAAGATTAATTATGGTATCCCAAAAGCCAGATACAGTGGTCACCTAAAAAGCCAATTCTCTCAGCATCGAAGGGCACATTCATCACCATGCCACGCACTTTGACGACAACAGAATATCCAAGCTATATTCTCTAAGGCGAAGTAATCTACGATACCCAGCTAAAGCATAAAACAAGGGAACGCTTCAAGGACCACCTAGAAAAGCGCTCCAAAGACCTCGTAAAAAGAGCGACAAGGACCACTAAAAAAAACGCTTGAAGGACATTTCATGGAGAACTTCTATAAAAGTTCAACGAGATTGGCAAATATCAAACGTACAGCTAGCAAAGGGGAACTCCTTGACACAATAAAGCATCAATTTACATGTGATGAATGCGACCGAGTATGTCCCACATTTTATATATATATATATATATATATATATATGGGATAAAAAAATAGGGTTGTTCCAACGAGAGAAATTTGTATAGAATAAAAAGTGTGAGAAGCCGTGAATGTTTTCTTCAAAGTGTATATTTATTGTTTTTGTTATTATACATGTTATGATACATAAAGTGTCCATATATATATATATATTAGTAATTATTACATTAAAGCATCTACAAACTACAAACTACTATAAAAATGCACATTTTGTTTCGGCATTGAAAGAACAATGTCTCATCAGGTAATTAATGATGGTAATATTCATAGTTCTATTTTTATATTGAGCACTGTTTTAAATTAATGTTTTGAACGTTGAAGATCTTTTCTTCGTTCCTTATGCATTTGCATATATATATATATATATATGTGTGTATGTGTGTGTGTGTGTGTGTGTGTGTGTGTGTGTGTCTGTGTGTGTGTGTGTTCGATAAAACAGCAAAATGTGTCTATAAATCTAAGTTGAGGTTTTGTAATTATTTACACTATTTACATTATTGAGACACTTGTCCTCATCTTTGCAGCCATCTGTACGACGTTTCGGCCGTTGTATGCCTCGGCAGTCTTCGCGTGATAGGAATTTCGAACTGAACCCTCTATTTTGTCCACCGGGATATATTGTTCTAGTTCCGCGTGCCTTGCCGCTTTCGGATGTCTCAATATCAATCATCTACTTTTTAGACTATCTATCTATCTATCTATCTATCTATCTATCTATCTATCTATCTATCTAATTCAGTCTGTTCATTTTTATCTATCTATCTATCTATCTATCTATCTATCTATCTATCTATCTCCGTCTTTTCATATCTATCTATCTATCTATCTATCTAATTCAGTCTGTTCATTTCTATCTATCTATCTATCTATCTATCTATCTATCTATCTATCTAATTCAGTCTGTTCATTTCTATCTATCTATCTATCTATCTCAGGCTATTAATTAACTCTCTCTCTCTCCCTCTCTCTCTCTCTCTCTCTCTGTCAGTTCATTATCTATTTGTCTACTTATCGCAGGCTATTAATTCTCTCTCCCTCTCGATGTTAGTTCATTATCTATCTATCTAGCTAGCTAATTTAGTCTGTTCATTTATATCTATCTATCTATCTATCTATCTATCTATCTATCTATCTATCTATCTATCTCAGACTATTAGTTCTCTCTCTCTCTCTCTCTTTCTCTCTGTCAGTTCATTATCTATCTATCTATCTATCTATCTATCTATCTATCTCAGGCTATTAATTCTCTCTCTCTCTCTTTCTCTCTGTCAGTTCATTATCTATCTATCTATCTATCTATCTATCTATCTATCTATCTAATTCAGTCTGTTCATTTTTATCTATCTATCTATCTATCTATCTATCTAATTCAGTCTGTTCATTTTTATCTATCTATCTATCTATCTATCTATCTATCTATCTCAGGCTATTAATTATCTCTCTCTCTCTCTCTCTCTCTCTGTCAGGTCATTATCTATCTATCTATCTTCAGGCTATTTGTGCGAATAGGAGGGAAAGATAACAATTAACTCGAGATTTGAAGAGGTTCTCTCGTCATAGATTTCTCGAACAATAATTGTCCTCGAATAGTCAAGATGGTAGATGAAAATAACTATACAGTTTAATAATAAGAAGAACGTTTTCTCATGTACGAGTCAGTCAGTTAAGTGCCATACAAGATACACGCTTGGGCGATCATGTCTCAAAAGAGACATGACTGACGGGACAGAAGATTATCCTGCAGTAGGTTGCTATTAATTTATGCTGTAGATTGGTTGCCAGCCAAGAATATAGAACCTGATCTTGTAATAACTGGAGGGAAGAGACGGGTTAATACCTTTCCCAAGGGTATTTGCGCGTAAGTGAATGCAATGAATTCAACTGGAATTCGAACTCGGCTTCCCAATTTGTCGTTCCGAGCCGATATCCACTGCACTGCACATCTTTTTTTAAAAACGCTTAGAACACCTGTTATTTCAAAGTAGTCACCCATCTACGTACTGACCAGGCTCGATATTTCTTAACTTCGGTGGTCGGACGATAACCGGTGTATTCAACGTGATATGGCCGTAAGCAAGCATGAATCAGTCAGTTAAGTGCCATGCGCGATACACGCTTTGGGCGATCATGTCTCGAGACATGACTGACTGGGCAGAAGATTATCCCGCAGTAGGTTGCCATTGCTTTCTGCGGTAGACTGGTTGCCGACCAAGGCTATAGAACCCAATCTGTCCTATTATTTAACCCATAACTGGAGGGAAGAGACGGATTAATACCTTTCCCAAGGGTATTTGCGCGTAAGTGAATGCAAAGAATTCAACTGGAATTCGAACTCGGTTCCCCGATTTCCCGTTCCGAGCCCATATCCACTGCGCCACAACCACTGAAAAAATAACGTTTAAAGTGATAACATCTGTCGGACTAAATAAAAATCCATTGTACTTTTATGAAAATATACGCGCATAGCCATAGACGGGTTTATGAGTGAACGCGCACAATAATATACATGCGCACACACACTACGGTAAAAAAAAATTGCGCCACTAACAAGATCATATATAAAAAAGAAAAATCAAGAAGTAAAGGCGGTCAATTGCTGATATCCCCTGACGAGTAGACGAACGGGTCTCTTTACGAAACTCTGGACTCGGGACACTGAAGATAACAATCAGCAAAGTGATAAACCTTTTACTTCTCCCTCTTTTCTTTCTTTCTTTATTTCTCTCTCTCTCTCTCTCTCTCTCTCTCTATATATATATATATATATATATATATATATATATATAACGTAGAATACTTTTTTTTCTTTTTTTTTAATCATCTCACCCCAAGCAAGGCATTCCACTGCCACTATTGCGCATGGGGCTACATAGGAGAAGGTAAAGAGAAGGAGTGGTTAGACATAGGGAATGTCAGGAGGAAGGTGACAGATGAGTAAGGATACCGAGGAGAAGGGTTGGGCAGATGGGAAGAGTGTTTGATAGAATGGGAGCAGGTTAGTGTGTTAGGAGGTGTCTATTGACCTTACATTTACACTCCTGGAGATTGTAGCCGTCGGGGAAGCAATCGTGTGGAAGAGAATTCCACAGTCGGGAAGTGCGAGGAAAGAAACTGTTGGAGTAGAAGTTACGGCTGCATTTTATCGGTTTCACTGTAAAAGGGTGGGATCTAGTTGCTAATCTAGTATCTCGTTCAAATTCGTATTTAGGGGGCACTAGTGATCTAAGTTCTTCGGAGCAGAAGCCGTGAAAGTATTTTTAGAAGAGACACAGGGAAGCCACGTCGCGCCGATGGGAGAGAGACTGCAGGCGGTCTGCCAAGTCGGTATCTATCACATTACAGACCCTCCTCTGAACCTTTTCCGATAGAGACGAACTCAAAAGAACACAATGTTAAATTTATTTATTTAATTTAACAGAGTAATACAAGCAAGTGATTTGCATTTGACGCTGTGTCGATCTAAGACGTTAACTATTTCCTCTTTATACTGTTCTTTTTTCTTTTCTTTTCTTTGTCTTTCTCTTCTTTCCATTTATCAATTGTCTATATTTTTCTTTTTCTTTCTCTCTTTGGGTTTTTTGAATGAGCGAGTAATTGTTTTTGTAGCTCGACATGGGCACGTCAACGTCTGTGTGTAACTATTTTTCGGGATTATTTTGAATATTGTTAACTGCTGTATCTTTTGGGTCTGACGAGCAGCTTTTTTACTGTGAAATACGTATTACCCATGAAATTATATATAAATATACAGAACCGTAGCTGATGCTAAAAAAAAATCACCGGGCACAGAGAAAAAAACACCGGGCACAGAGAAAATGGCGTAGATTTATTAGTTGACAATATGATGACGTCATCAGTGTAATCTGTTTCCAGAAACTATGAGTTTTGCGGATTTTTTCGGCTATTCCAATGGAAATTAGGCACAGAACGTGAACGAAAGCAGGAAATTGGGTTTGGACTTTCTGAGTATAACCAGTTTTTTTCTCCCAAAATTAATAAATAAACAGATTTTTACTGCGTTCATTCGGATGTTTTCTTCGTTTTTCTTTCTTTCTTTCTTTCTTTCTTTCTTTCTTTCTTTCTTTCTTTCTTTCGTTGTGAATTGTTTAGTTTCATTTCTGACGAAGACATTTTTCCTCGCCCGGATTTTCACTATGATTGTACGGATCAGCCCGGACCCGTGCCCGGTGTGCCCGGCAGTCAGATACGGCCATATATATATATATAAACTTATTTATAAATGGAACTTTGTGTGTGTGTGTCCGTTACCTACAGACTCCGAAACGGCTGAGCCGATTTTCTTGAAAATTTGCACAGTTATACTATAAGAGTCTGCGAGTGTTCTTAGCTAGGTTTTGTATCGAGGTACCCCCGATAAATATCGAAAATCGATAATCGAAAAAATCGGGTTATAGAAGAGAGTGGTCCGATTTTAATCAAATTTGATACACTCATAGACAAAGACATAAGAAACGATATTCAGAAGTTTCAAGGTTGTAGCACTTACAATACTGCAGAAAATCGATAATATATATATATATATATAAAAGGCAAGATATTTGTGCGTGTGTTCGTTTATCTGCCTGTGTGTCTGTATTTTTTTCAGCCCTTTTATTTTAGTTTTTGCTTCGGGTTTGGCTCTAAGTAGGTATAATTGTAGTTCTTAGTCTCAGCCATGATACCATTTAATCAGAGGACTTATTTAGCCTTCAAAATTCAGTTTACGACGAACAAAAAAACTTATTTGATATCGATACCAGAAAATCAAGATTTGATTTACATCCATTCATTTTTCTTTCAGTCTACGGTTTCGCTTTAACTGGAAACAACAATTGCTTTTTAATCTTTCGTGCCAACTTTCATTACACCCGAGATATACTGCTAGTATATATATATATATATATATATATATATATATATATATATATATATATATATATGTATATATATATATATAATGAACATAAGTTGAATGTTTTTATAAACCCGTTGGTAATATTATATTTAGCGGCTTTTTTATAGACCGCTCCTCAGACCAAATTCATAGAACAATGAATAGGTTAAAATTATCCAGAAAAAAATTCAAGTAAAAAAAAAAAAGAAGAAAAAGAGAAGGAAAAAGAGAACAAAAATAGGAGAGAGGAGGTTAACTTAATAATGTTAGATTTTAGCGTCTATATTATATCTAGACGACAAGACGGCATTGGCCTAGATTTACAATGACAGTAGTTATGTAAGTCAGTATATCTTGACTTGGATTTTTAGTTGTTTATTTTAAGATGTATCACATTAAAAATTAAAATTAGGGGTTGAATTTTTGCTAAAAAAAACGGATTGCTACTTTTTCTTATTAATTCTCACCGTAATAATAATAAGATTATATTACATACAACTTATTGGTAGTAATATTAATATGATAATAACGAGACTAATATTTAAAAACCTTAAAGTAATAAAATAATAAAAATAATAATAATACAGATACTAAAATAAAGACAAAATATAACAATCATTGATAAAAATGACGAAAATAAAAATGAAAATAATAATGCATAAAACCTATTAAAAAACATAGTCTTACATTAAAATATATATAAAGAATTATATATATATATATATATATATATATATATATATATATATATATATATATATATAGGAAAAACTATTAAAAAGTTGTAAGTTTAAAAATGTATTTTTTTGACAGTATTTGTTTATTTCTATTATTATATTTTATATTTCAGACCATCCTCGGTCCTTCATCAGAAACAAATGATTTTAAAATTTAAATTAGAAACGTATTTCGCGAGAGCGTCCGTGGAGAGAGGTTGTTTACATCACGTGACGCAGAAAGCGACAGATTTTAAAAAATATTTGTAAACGTAAACCTATCTTTAATAATACTTATAAATTTTGTTTTACAGAAAGATTTTTTGTAATTGTATCTAAAAAAGTTTAGCTATTGAAATATTTATAAAAATTCAAAACACCTAAGTCCCTGTTTAACCCTAGCTTGTGTGTATTTAATTTTAAAATCTAGTATTTTTCTTTCTTTCTGCGTGAGTGTGTAGAACTAAAATCGGAGTCTATTAGTAAACATTTGCAATTTTCTAAAATGTGACCCGGTTGATTGAAGTGAACTGCTATTGTGGAATATTGATGGTTTTGGCGTATGCTAAGTTTGTGATGATTGAAACGAAATCTAAAGCTGTTACCAGATTCACCAATATATCCACTATTTGGACATATTGAACAGAAGAGAAAATATAT
This sequence comes from Ascarosepion bandense, assembly GCA_037127315.1. Lineage (NCBI taxonomy): Eukaryota > Metazoa > Mollusca > Cephalopoda > Sepiida > Sepiidae > Ascarosepion > Ascarosepion bandense. The sequence continues at coordinate 913,051 of JBBBDQ010028683.1, forward strand.
AATGTTTTAGCTGTCACAGGTGAGGCGTGGTGGGTGCAATTTGATTTTGGTGTTGGGTCCAGAGAATATTGTGTCGTTTACTAAATGTTTACAAATTAAACACCGGGGTTTCTGACATTTTAAATTCCCTGATAGGTTTGTATTTTTTAGATATTTGGTAGAGGTGAGGATAGCTGATAGGTTGGGTGTTTGTTTCATTGCATTTATGGGTGGTTTATCGAAAATATCCTTGATTTTTTTTGTTTGATTGGATGTTCTTAAATTTTTGATAAGTGTGTGGGGATATTGATTGTGGTTAAAAGCCATGGGAATTCAGTTGTTGTTTTTTCTTTTCTTGTATGTGAGAAGTGTGTTACGATTTATGTGGATGGTTTTATTTAGTGCTTCTTTTATTATTTCTATTGGGTATTTACATTTTAGAAATTGCTTTGTTAGGTTGTTAATGTTGTATAGAAAATCTAGATGGTCTGAGCATATGCGTTTGATTCTTAGAAATGAGCTGTATACGATAGATTTTTTTAATTTAAGGGGATGACAACTGTTAAAGTGTAGGAATTTATGTTGGTTTGTGGGTTTGTTGTATAGACTGGTGGAAAGTGTATGTTTGTTTAATTTTATCATGGCGTCTAAGAAAGGGACGGATGTGTATGAGTGTTCCATGGTAAATTTGATTGTATTGTGGAAGTTGTTGCAGAAAGTGAAGAAGTTTTTTAATTTTTCTAATCCATGAGTCCATATTAAGAAAATATCATCAATGTATCTAAAATAATGTGATGGTTTATATTGTGAATTGTCTAGTATCTTTCTTTCTAGAATGTGCATAAAGATATTGGCATAACTAGGTGTCATTTTCGTGCCCATTGCTGTGTCACCAATCTGTAAATAGTGTTTGTTGTTGAATTTAAAATTATTATGTGTTAAAATGAAATTTATTAATTGGCATATATCTGTGATTTGGTTGTTAGGTAGTTTGCTTTTACTAAGGAACTCATGGCAAGCTGATACTCCTTCAACATGTGGAATGTTCGTGTACAGAGACGTAACATCCATCGTTACTAGGATATTATCATCGTGGACTAATTAATGTTTTGTAATTTGTTGGGAAAGTCAGTAGTGTCTCTAATATAACTAGGTGTGTCAGGCAATAAAGGTTTTAGGATATTGTCTATGTACCCAGATATAAGTTCTGTGAGGGTACCAATGCCTGATATTCTAGGTCTACCAGGTGGTGTGATTTTAAGGGCTTTTGAAATTTTATAGATCTCTTCATTATTTGATTATATATATATATATATATATATATATATATATATATGAGGGAGGAAAAAAGAAAAAAAAGTGGGTTGATATGTATTATTTATGGCCAAATCCCAAAATAAATATCCGCTTTGATGAATCGAAAGAAACACGCATGTAAATTTTATATATTCTCACATGCATAAACAGCAAACCAAAAGTTTTTTCACATTTAAATGTAAATCATCTGCACAACTAACATCAACATTTAATTTAAATGATGAGAATCTATCTCGAAACATACAAATTTCCATGTCGCAATGTACAATTAATTCATAACTATATAATTATATTAAGCTTTATGATATTCATTATACTGAGTACTGATCTTAATAAAAAAAAGCCAGAGCACTCAAAATAATAAAACCTTGAGTCCTCTTCACCTGGAATTATATATATATATATATATATATATAATTCTAAACGTATATTTCATTTAAGCATCCGTCTGTTAAAAATTTCATTTTAAGTTATTGACTTATTTTTAAATTGATTATCTTTTTTCCGAGGTTGTGTTTGTATTTATTTATTTATTCATCCATTCTGAAATTTTCGATAGTCTTGTTTTTAGTTTTTGTTTTTTGTTTGCATAGTAATTTTAATTTTCTTCGTAAATTATCAGTTTATGCCATATTTTTATCAATTTTAGCTTTAAATTTATGCAATCAAAAATATAACACACTTCATTGATTTATCGCATTTTATTGGATAAACAGTGACCAGATCATTATAAGATTAATTTTTGTCAATTGATTTCCCCCAAGCCTGACAGTTAAACCAGTAAGGAACATGGCGCTTTTGTCGTGGAAGAAGTAAAAGACCAGAAACTTTATTAAAAGACAAGAAAAAAAAAGAATAATTGGGAGCAAAGTCAGTCAGTTAAGTGCCATACGTGATACACGCTTGGGCGATCATGTCTCGAAAGAGACATGACTGACTGGGCAGAAGATTATCCCGCAGTAGGTTGTCATTGCTTTCTGCGGTAGACTGGTTGCCGAACAAGGCTATAGAACCCAATCTGTCCTGTTATTTGACTCATAGCTAGAGGGGGGTGAGATGTATTATATTATTGAGGACTAATTAGTGGGGGATCAGTTTATTACTTCAAAACAATATAAAACTGATCCCCCCACTTTAAGCCCAATAAAGCCTTAATTATGTTTTCAACTATTATATTCAGTCATTCAGTTAAGTGCCATATGTGATACACGCTTTGGGTGATCATGTCTTCAAAGTGACATGACTGACTGGGCAGAAGATTATCCTACAGTAGGTTGCTTTCTGCGGTAGACTGATTGCCGACCAAGGCTATAGAACCCAGTCGGTCCTGCTATTTAACCCATAACTGGAAGGAAGAGACGGATTAATACCTTTCCCTAGGGTATTTGCGCATCAGTGAATACAATAGATTCAGCTGGAATTCGAACTAGGCTCCCCGGTTTCTCGTTCCGCGCTGATATCCACCGTACCACAACGCACATTAATCTGCGCTTAAATTAAAAACATCTAGGTACCATAGCGAAGAGCTCATGTCATGAAAGTATTTATATACTAGCAGTATAGCCTGGCATTGCTCGGGTGTAATGAAAGCTTTAAAACTAATCCATGGTCCTGGAGCTCAGACTCTTTGCACGTTAGCACGAAAGACTAAAAAGCAATAGTTGTTTCCAGTTAAAGCGAAACCGTCGACTGAAAGAAAAATGAATGGATGTAAGTCAAATTTTGATTTCCTGATATCGATATCAAATAAGTTTATTTCGTCGTAAACTGAATTTTGAAGGCTAAATAAGTCCTCTGAGTAAATGGTATCATAGCTGAGACTAAGAACTACAATTATACCTACTTAGAGCCAAACCCGAAGCAAAAACTAAAATGAAAGGGCTGAAAAGAAAATACAGACATACAGGCAGATAAACACACACACACACACACACACACACACACACACACACACACACACACACACACATCTTGCCTTTTATATATGTATATTATCGATTTTCTGCACTATTGTAAGAACTGCAACCTTAAAACTTCTGAATATCGTTTCTTATGTCTTTGACTATGAGTGTATCAAATTTGATTAAAATCGGACCACTCTCTTCTATAACCCGATTTTTTCGATTATCGATTTTCGATATTTATCGGGGGTACCTCGACACAAAACCTAGCTAAGAACACTCGCAGATGCTTATAGTACAACTGTGTAAATTTTCAAGAACATCGGTTCAGCTGTTTTGGAGTCTATAGGTAACGGATACACACACACAGGCACACACGCACACAGACAAAATTTCATTTATAAATAAGTTTAGATAGATGTATGTATATATTTAATGGTTTGTTTTCTTCTCTTCCTCTAAAAGTATCCTGTCTTGAATGTAGGAAGTTCAGTACAACCGAGCATACCCGATCTATAACATTGAATAGCCCAAGTGAAGTCTTGATTGGTTGCTGTTTTTCAGGGTAACTTATATCATTTGAGTTTAAGTTCAGCAATTTTCCCTTTCGCACGTTTTGGTGAATGGGGCAGATTGTTTACATTTGCTGCGTAAAACATCTCAGATCTAAGATGGTTGCTAGATTACGTCACAGAAATCAAATCACACATGTCAAACGCAACTAAAAAGAAAAGAGACTTTATATTTAATTTTTATTCCGATGTTTTAAAAATTCATTCGGTCAACAAAAAATGTGAATATTTTACCCCGTAATTTTGAAGCAAAAGAAATATTTAAAAATAATTTCTGAACTGAGAGCGTAATAGTTTTTATATTTCTACATTTTAAAATATTATTAGGAAATTTCTGAACTGAGAGCGTAATAGATTTTAAATTTCCAATTTCAGTGAAACAAAATAAATAATTTTTATTTTTATGTTAAATTCATTTAGTCAACAAAAAATGTAAATATTTTCACCGGTATTTTGAAATAAAAAACAAACGCAATGTTGTTTACAATGTCACACAAACATCAAGTCACGTTTACGCAAAAATTTTGAAATGTGGTGTTGCCGATGAGATGTGGAATCTCTCTTAAGGATTTCATGTTGAAATGATCATTCAACAGTTTTGAACATCGAAATTTATTTTATTTTATAATTGGCTCTGTAATTTTAATTACATTAAGCTCTCCACCTGTATCATTTTTTAATATTAAAATATTAATACTAATTAGGATCGGGTCTTTCGAATTTACCTTCCGACTTTTCGTTTGGATTAAAGTTATTTAAAATATATATATATATATATATATATATATATATATATATATATATATATATGGTGCGATAAATAAATTGTCTTATAAATGACGCCAACATTGAATTAACACTGACACCTCATTTTCACAGATATATATATATACCAAAATTGTCTCCAAATATCTTTTATAAAGATACTAAAGACTAAATTTATTCAACAAAATTGACATTGGCTTTAAGACGACTTCTTAATTTCCTGCAACTCTTCTGGACGGCTTTTTTTTTTGTTTAAGTTGGTGAATGCTTCTATGATTATTTCCTTCAGTTCTTGTTTGGTATTACAGAGAGTTTTTTTGGTCTCTTGCTCAGCAGCACCTCCCCATGATAATGTTATTGTTGTTTAGAGGATCCCCCCTGTTCCCTCAAAGTAAAAGGATATTATGGGGAGAGGAAGAATAAAAGAGAATATTTTATTGGCAGATGAATTTACAACTACTGCATTAATAATTGCCATATCTATCTATCTATCTATCTATCTATCTATCTATCTATCTATCTATCTATCTATCTATCTATCTCCGTCTTTTCATATCTATCTATCTATCTATCTATCTATCTATCTATCTCAGTCTGTTCATATTTATCTATCTATTTATCTCTCTCTCTCTCTCTTTCTATTTATCTATCTATGACATTCCTTTTTATATCTATCTATCTATCTATCTATCTATCTATTTCAGTCTGTTCTATATCTATCTATCTATCTATCTATCTATCTATCTATCTATCTCAGTCTGTTCATATTTATCTATCTATCTATTTATCTCTCTCTCTCTCTCTCTTTCTATCTATCTATCTATGACATTCCTTTTTATTTTTATATCTATCTATCTATCTATCTATCTATCTATCTATCTATGACATTCATTTTTATCTATCTATCTATCTATCTATCTATCTATCTATCTATTTAGTTCAGTCTGTTTATATCTATCTATCTATCTATCTATCTATCTATCTATCTATGACATTCATTTTTATATCTATCTATCTATCTATCTATCTATCTATTTAGTTCAGTCTGTTTATATCTATCTATCTATCTATCTATCTATCTATCTATCTATCTATCTATCTATCTATCTCAGCCTGTTCATATCTATCTATCTATCTATCTATCTATCTATCTATCTATGACATTCTTTTTTATATCTATCTATCTATCTATCTATCTATCTATCTATCTATCTATCTATCTATCTATCTCAGTCTGTTCATATTTATCTATCTATCTATTTATTTCTCTCTCTCTCTTTCTATCTATCTATCTATGACATTCCTTTTTATATCTATCTATCTATCTATCTATCTATCTATCTATCTATCTCAGTCTGTTCATATTTATCTATCTATCTATTTATCTCTCTCTCTCTCTCTCTCTCTCTCTTTCTATCTATCTATCTATGACATTCCTTTTTATATCTATCTATCTATCTATCTATCTATGACATTCTTTTTATTTTTATCTATCTATCTATCTATCTATCTATCTATCTATCTATCTAGTTCAGTCTGTTTATATCTATCTATCTATCTATCTATCTATCTATCTATCTATCTATCTATCTTAGTCTGTTCATATCTATCTATCTTTCTATCTATCTATCTATCTATGACATTCTTTTTTATATCTATCTATCTATCTATCTATCTATCTATCTATCTATCTCAGTCTGTTCATATTTATCTATCTATCTATTTATCTCTCTCTCTCTCTCTTTCTATCTATCTATCTATGACATTCCTTTTTATATCTATCTATCTATCTATCTATCTATCTATCTATCTATCTATCTATCTATCTCAGTCTGTTCATATTTATCTATCTATCTATTTATCTCTCTCTCTCTCTCTTTCTATCTATCTATCTATGACATTCCTTTTTATATCTATCTATCTATCTATCTATCTATCTATCTATCTATCTATCTATCTATCTATCTCAGTCTGTTCATATTTATCTATCTATCTATTTATCTCTCTCTCTCTCTCTTTCTATCTATCTATCTATGACATTCCTTTTTATTTTTATCTATCTATCTATCTATCTATCTATCTATCTATCTATCTCAGTCTGTTCATATTTATCTATATATCTATTTATCTCTCTCTCTCTCTCTCTTTCTATCTATCTATCTATGACATTCCTTTTTATATCTATCTATCTATCTATCTATCTATCTATCTATCTATCTATCTCAGTCTGTTCATATTTATCTATCTATTTATCTCTCTCTCTCTCTCTCTCTCTCTCTCTCTCTCTTTCTATCTATCTATCTATGACATTCCTTTTTATATCTATCTATCTATCTATCTATCTCAGTCTGTTCATATTTATCTATCTATCTATTTATCTCTCTCTCTCTCTCTCTCTTTCTATCTATCTATCTATGACATTCCTTTTTATATCTATCTATCTATCTATCTATCTATCTATCTATCTATCTATCTCTGTTCATATCTATCTATCTATCTATCTATCTATCTATCTATCTATCTATTTCTGTTCATATCTATCTATCTATCTATCTATCTATCTATCTATCTATCTATCTATCTCTGTTCATATCTATCTATCTATCTATCTATCTATCTATCTATCACAGTCTGTTCATATCTATCTATCTATCTATCTATCTATCTATCTATCTATCTCTGTTCATATCTATCTATCTATCTATCTATCTATCTATCTATCTATCTATCTATCTATCTCTGTTCATATCTATCTATCTATCTATCTCTGTTCATATCTATCTATCTATCTATCTATCTATCTAATATGGGACCATAAAATAATGATTCAACACGGTGGTAGGTCAAAAACATATATGACGTCAACAAGCGATACAAACAGATGAAAGAGATACAAAGAGAAAGAGTAATAATAGCTTGGCTACAAGTGACACACAGACAGATAGACAGACTAGGCTGAGCTGAACTGAAGTCATACTGGAAACCAGTGTCACTGTCGCCCCAGCTCCGTCCTCGAGAATAATTAACGCTCGGTTAATATAGGCAAAGAAGAGTCTATTACTAAGTGGGTAATTCCCCACAATACCCCCTTCCAAGAGCTCCTCCCCCCGAAAAGCTGTTTAACATTTTTTTTTGTTTAGGGTCGATGAGCAAAGGATCCGTGAATTTCCTTTTCCTACAAGATCGCCTTCTTTTGGGAGAAGCTTGGGGTGCCTCGAGGTCGAAATTCTCGAAGATGATATCTATCGGCTCTTCATTTGACGGTGGTGAATCATTTATCCCAGTTGCCCGACATTTCCTTATTTGATTTTGGTGGCGCTTAAGTATATTCTTGGGATCTTGTATCACGTAGACCAAGTCTCCCACACTTTGTTTTATAGTACCCACTTCCCAAAACGTCATGTTATTTTTGTATACTTTGAAAAGTACTTTTTCGCCACAAGAGTAACGTTTTCTGGAAAGTGCGATTGTTTTTTTTTAATTTAGCTTGCTTGCGGATAAGCTTGTCAAAAACTGATCTGAATTTTTTCGCAAACATCGTTTCTACCGGTGAAAGTGCTGCTGCTGTATTGGGATTTGGAGTAATTCTGTGCACCTGCAGAAACTGTTGCAGTGCCTTCTCCGTGCTTTCTTAAGTACTCGTTTCAATGTATCGACGAAACGTTCCGCTTGCCCATTGGACCTAGGGTGATATTTTCTTTAATCATTTCACCCCAAGCACGGCATTTCACTACCACTGTTGTGCAGGGGGTTACATAGGTGAAAGTGATGAGAAAGAGTGGTTAGGGGGTTACATAGGGGAAAGTGATGAGAAAGAGTGGTTAGGGGGTTACATAGGGGAAAGGGATGAGAAAGAGTGGTTAGAGGGTTACATAGGGGAAAGTGATGAGAAAGAGTGGTTAGAGGGTTACATAGGGGAAAGTGATGAGAAAGAGTGGTTAGAGGGTTACATAGGGGAAAGTGATGAGAAAGAGTGGTTAGAGGGTTACATAGGGGAAAGTGATGAGAAAGAGTGGTTAGGGGGTTACATAGGGGAAAGTGATGAGAAAGAGTGGTTAGGGGGTTACATAGGGGAAAGGGATGAGAAAGAGTGGTTAGGGGGTTACATAGGGGAAAGTGACGAGAAAGAGTGGTTGGGGGGTTACATAGGGGAAAGGGATGAGAAAGAGTGGTTAGAGGGTTACATAGGGGAAAGTGATGAGAAACAGTGGTTAGGGGGTTACATAGGGGAAAGGGATGAGAAAGAGAGGTTAGGGGTTACATAGGGGAAAGGGATGAGAAAGAGTGGTTAGGGGGTTACATAGGTGAAAGTGATGAGAAAGAGTGGTTAGGGGGTTACATAGGGGAAAGTGATGAGAAAGTGTGGCTAGGGGGTTACATAGGGGAAAGAGATGAGAAAGAGTGGTTAGGGGTTACATAGGGGAAAGTGATGAGAAAGAGTGGTTAGAGGGTTACATAGGGGAAAGTGATGAGAAAGAGTGGATAGGGGGTTACATAGGGGAAAGGGATGAGAAAGAGTGGTTAGGGGGTTACATAGGTGAAAGTGATGAGAAAGAGTGGTTAGAGGGTTACATAGGGGAAAGTGATGAGAAATAGTGGTTAGGGGGTTACATAGGGGAAAGGGATGAGAAAGAGTGGTTAGGGGTTACATAGGGGAAAGTGATGAGAAAGAGTGGTTAGGGGGTTACATAGAGGAAAGTGATGAGAAAGAGTGGTTAGGGGGTTACATAGGGGAAAGTGATGAGAAAGAGTGGTTAGGGGGTTACATAGGGGAAAGTGATGAGAAAGAGTGGTTAGGGGGTTACATAGGGGAAAGCGATGAGAAAAAGTGGTTAGAGGGTAACATAGGGGAAAGTAATGAGAAAGAGTGGATAGGGGGTTACATAGGGGAAAGGGATGAGAAAGAGTGGTTAGGGGGTTACATAGGGGAAAGTGATGAGAAAGAGTGGTTAGGGGGTTACATAGGGGAAAGCGATGAGAAAAAGTGGTTAGAGGGTAACATAGGGGAAAGTAATGAGAAAGAGTGGATAGGGGGTTACATAGGGGAAAGGGATGAGAAAGAGTGGTTAGGGGGTTACATAGGGGAAAGCGATGAGAAAAAGTGGTTAGAGGGTAACATAGGGGAAAGTAATGAGAAAGAGTGGATAGGCGGTTACATAGGGGAAAGGGATGAGAAAGAGTGGTTAGGGGGTTACATAGGGGAAAGTGATGAGAAAGAATGGTTAGGGGGTTACATAGGGGAAAGCGATGAGAAAAAGTGGTTAGAGGGTAACATAGGGGAAAGTAATGAGAAAGAGTGGATAGGGGGTTACATAGGGGAAAGGGATGAGAAAGAGTGGTTAGGGGGTTACATAGGGGAAAGTGATGAGAAAGAGTGGCTAGGGGGTTACATAGGGGAAAGCGATGAGAAAAAGTGGTTAGAGGGTAACATAGGGGAAAGTAATGAGAAAGAGTGGATAGGGGGTTACATAGGGGAAAGGGATGAGAAAGAGTGGTTAGGGGGTTACATAGGGGAAAGCGATGAGAAAAAGTGGTTAGAGGGTAACATAGGGGAAAGTAATGAGAAAGAGTGGATAGGGGGTTACATAGGGGAAAGTGATGAGAAAGAGTGGTTAGGGGGTTACATAGGGGAAAGTGATGAGAAAGAGTGGTTAGGGGGTTACATAGGGGAAAGCGATGAGAAAAAGTGGTTAGAGGGTAACATAGGGGAAAGTAATGAGAAAGAGTGGATAGGGGGTTACATAGGGGAAAGGGATGAGAAAGAGTGGTTAGGGAGTTACATAGGGGAAAGTGATGAGAAAGAGTGGTTAGGGGGTTACATAGGGGAAAGTGATGAGAAAGAGTGGTTAGGGGGTTACATAGGGGAAAGCGATGAGAAAAAGTGGTTAGAGGGTAACATAGGGGAAAGTAATGGAAAGAGTGGATAGGGGGTTACATATGGGAAAGGGATGAGAAAGAGTGGTTAGGGGGTTACATAGGGGAAAGTGATGAGAAAGAGTGGTTAGGGGGTTACATAGGGGAAAGTGATGAGAAAGAGTGGTTAGGGGGTTACATAGGGGAAAGCGATGAGAAAAAGTGGTTAGAGGGTAACATAGGGGAAAGTATTGAGAAAGAGTGGATAGGGGGTTACATAGGGGAAAGGGATGAGAAAGAGTGGTTAGGGGGTTACATAGGGGAAAGTGATGAGAAAGAGTGGTTAGCGGGTTACATAGGGGAAAGCGATGAGAAAAAGTGGTTAGAGGGTAACATAGGGGAAAGTAATGAGAAAGAGTGGATAGGGGGTTACATAGGGGAAAGGGATGAGAAAGAGTGGTTAGGGGGTTACATAGGGGAAAGTGATGAGAAAGAGTGGTTAGGGGGTTACATAGGGGAAAGCGATGAGAAAAAGTGGTTAGAGGGTAACATAGGGGAAAGTAATGAGAAAGAGTGGATAGGGGGTTACATAGGGGAAAGGGATGAGAAAGAGTGGTTAGGGGGTTACATAGGGGAAAGTGATGAGAAAGAGTGGTTAGGGGGTTACATAGGGGAAAGCGATGAGAAAAAGTGGTTAGAGGGTAACATAGGGGAAAGTAATGAGGAAGAGTGGATAGGGGGTTACATAGGGGAAAGGGATGAGAAAGAGTGGTTAGGAGGTTACATAGGGGAAAGCGATGAGAAAAAGTGGTTAGAGGGTAACATAGGGGAAAGTAATGAGAAAGAGTGGATAGGGGGTTACATAGGGGAAAGGGATGAGAAAGAGTGGTTAGGGGGTTACATAGGGGAAAGTGATGAGAAAGAGTGGTTAGAGGGTAACATAGGGGAAAGCGATGAGAAAAAGTGGTTAGAGGGTAACATAGGGGAAAGTAATGAGAAAGAGTGGATAGGGGGTTACATAGGGGAAAGGGATGAGAAAGAGTGGTTAGGGGGTTACATAGGGGAAAGTGATGAGAAAGAGTGGTTAGGCGGTTACATAGGGGAAAGCGATGAGAAAAAGTGGTTAGAGGGTAACATAGGGGAAAGTAATGAGAAAGAGTGGATAGGGGGTTACATAGGGGAAAGGGATGAGAAAGAGTGGTTAGGGGGTTACATAGGGGAAAGTGATGAGAAAGAGTGGTTAGGGGGTTACATAGGGGAAAGCGATGAGAAAAAGTGGTTAGAGGGTAACATAGGGGAAAGTAATGAGAAAGAGTGGATAGGGGGTTACATAAAGGAAAGGGATGAGAAAGAGTGTTTAGGGGGTTACATAGGGGAAAGTGATGAGAAAGAGTGGTTAGGGGGTTACATAGGGGAAAGCGATGAGAAAAAGTGGTTAGAGGGTAACATAGGGGAAAGTAATGAGAAAGAGTGGATAGGGGGTTACATAGGGGAAAGGGATGAGAAAGAGTGGTTAGAGGGTTACATAGGGGAAAGCGATGAGAAAAAGTGGTTAGAGGGTAACATAGGGGAAAGTAATGAGAAAGAGTGGATAGGCGGTTACATAGGGGAAAGGGATGAGAAAGTGTGGTTAGGGGGTTACATAGGGAAAGTGATGAAAAGGAAAGAATGGTTAGGGGGTTACATAGGGGAAAGCGAATGAGAAAGAGTAAGTTAGAAGATGCTTTAGGGAAAGTAATGAGAAAGAGTGGATAGGGGGTTACATAGGGGAAAGGGATGAGAAAGAGTGGTTAAGGGGTTACATGAGGAAAGTGATGAGAAAGAGTGGTTGAGAGTTGCAGGAAAGCGATGAGAAAAAGTGGTTGAGGGTAACATAGGGAAAGTAATGAGGAAAAGTGGATAGGGGGTTACATAGGGGAAAGGGATGAAAAGAAGTGGTTAGGGGGTTACATAGGGGAAAGCGATGAGAAAAAGTGGTTAGAGGGTAACATAGGGGAAAGTAATGAGAAAAGAGTGGTTAGGGGGTTACATAGGGGAAAGGGATGAGAAAGAGTGGTTAAAGGGGAGGTTACATAGGAAAGCGATGAGAAGAGTGGGTCAGGGGGTTACACATAAGGAAAGGATGAGAAAGAGTGGTTAGGGGGTTACATAGGGAAAGTAATGAGAAAGAGTGGTTAGGGGGTTACATAGGGGAAAGGGATGAGAAAGAGTGGTTAGGGTTACATGAGAAGTGATGAAGAGTGGTTAGGGGGTTACATAGGGGAAAGGGATGAGAAAGAGTGGTTAGGGGGTTACATAGGGGGAAGGGATGAGAAAGAGGTGGTTAGGGGGTTACATAGGAAAGGGATGAGAAGAGTGGTTAGGGGGTTACATAGGGGAAAGTAATGAGAAAGAGTGGATAGGGGGTTACATAGGGGAAAGGGATGAGAAGAGTGGTTAGGGGGTTACATAGGGAAAGGATGAGAAGAGTGGTTAAGGGGTTACATGAGGAAAGGGATGAGAAAGAGTGGGTTAGGGGGTTACATGAGGGGAAAGGGATGAGAAAAGAGTGGTTAGAGGGTAACATGAGGAAAGTAATGAAAGAGTGGATAGGGGGTTACATAGGGGAAAAGGGATGAGAAGAAGTGGTTAGGGGGTTACATAGGGGAAAGGGATGAGAAAGAGTGGTTAGGGGGTTACTGTGGGAAAGGGATGAAGAGTGGTTAGGGGGTTACATGAGAGAAGGGATGAGAAAGAGTGGATAGGGGGTTACATGGGGGGAAGGGATGAGAAAGAGTGGTTGGGGGTTACACCAGGGAAGCGATGAAAAAGTGGTGGGGTAACATAGGGGAAAGTAATGAGAAAGAGTGGATAGGGGTTACATAGGGGAAATGGATGGAAAAAGTGGTTGGGGGTGTTACATGAGGAAAGCGATGAGAAAAAGTGGTTAGAGGGTAACTTTATAGGGGAAAGTAATGAGAAAGAGTGGATAGGGGGTTACATAGGGAAAGGGATGAGAAAGAGTGGTTAGGGGGTTACATAAGGGGAAAGGGATGAGAGAAGAGTGGTTAGGGGGTTACATAGGGGAAAGGGATGAGAAAGAGTGGTTAGGGGGTTACATAGGAAACGATGAAAAGTGGTTAGAGGGTAACATAGGGGAAAGTAATGAAAAGTGGATAGGGTTACATGGGGAAGGGATGAGAAAAGTGGATAGGGGGTTACATAGGGAAACGTCGAAAAAGTGGTTAGAGGTTAGCATAGGGGAAAGTAATGAGAAAGAGTGGATAGGGGGTTACATGGGGGAAAGGGATGAGAAAGAGTGGTTGAGGGGTTACATGGGGAAACGTGAAAAAGTGGTTAGAGGGTAACATAGGGGAAAGTAATGAGAAAGAGTGGATAGGGGTTATGAGAAGGGATGAGAAAGAGAGTGGTTAGGGGGTTACATGGGGGAAAGCAGTGAAAAAGTGGTTAGAAGGTAACATGGGAAGTAATGAGAAAGAGTGGATAGAGAGTTACATATGGGAAAGGGATGAGAAAAGAGAAGTGGTGGGGGTGTTACATAGGGGAAACGGTGAGAAAAGTGGTTAAGAGGTAACATAGGGGAAAGTAATGAGAAAGAGTGGATAGGGAGTTGCAGGGGAAAGGGATAGAAGAGTGGTTAGGGGAGTTACATAGGAAAACGATGAGAGAAAAGTGGTTAGAGGGTAACATGGGGAAAGTAATGAGAAAGAGTGGATAAAAGCAGAGGTTACATGGGAAATGGATGAGAAAAGGTAGTTAGGGGTGTTACATAGGGGAAAGCGATGAAAAAGTGGTTAGGGGTAACATGGGGGAAAGTAATGAGAAAGAGTGGATGAGGGGGTTACATGGGGGAAGGGATGAGAAGAGTGGTTGAAGGTTACATGGGGGAAAGCGATGAGAAAAAGTGGTTTCAGAGGGTAACATAGGGGAAAGTAATGAGAAAGAGTAGATGGGGGTTACATGGGGAAAGGGATGAGAAAGAGTGGTTAGGGGTGTTACATGAGGAAAACGATGAGAAAAAGTGGTTAGAGGTTAACATGAGGAAAGTAATGAGAAAGAGTGGATGGGGGTTACATAGGGGAAGGATGAGAAAGAGTGGTTAGGGGAGTTGGGGAAGGGATGAAGAGTGGTTAGGGGGTTACACTGCAGAAGGGATAAGAAAGGAGTGGTTGAGGGTTACATAGGGAAAAGATGAGAAGAGTGATTGGGGGTTACAGGGGAAAAGGATGAAAAGGATGGTTAGGGAGTTACATGGGGAATGGGATGAAAAAGAGTGGTTAGGGGGTTACATGGGGGAAGGGATGAAGAAGAAAGAGTGGTTAGGGGGTTACATGAGGAGAAGGGATGAGAAAAAGTAGTTGGGGGGACCCATAGGGGAAAGGGATGAGAAAAAGTGGTTAGGGGATTACATAGGGAAAGGGATGAGAAAGAGTGGTTAGGGGGTTACATAGGGGAAAGGGATGAGAAAGAGTGGTTAGGGGGTTACATAGAAGGATGAAAGGAAGGTAGTTGAGGGGTTACATAGGGGAAAGGGATGAAAGAGAGGTGGTTATGGGGTTACATAGGGAAAGGGATGAAAAAGTGGTTAGGGGGTTACATAGGGGAAAGGGACGAGAAAGAGTGGATAGGGGGTTACATAGGGGAAAGGGATGAGAAAAAGTGGTTAGGGGGTTACATAGGGGAAAGGGATGAGAAAAAGTGGTTAGGGGGTTACATAGGGGAAAGGGATGAGAAAGAGTGGTTAGGGGGTTACATAGGGGAAAGGGATGAGAAAGAGTGGTTAGGGGGTTACATAGGGGAAAGGGATGAGAAAAAGTGGTTAGGGGGTTACATAGGGGAAAGGGATGAGAAAGAGTGGATAGGGGGTTACATAGGGGAAAGGGATGAGAAAACGTGGTTAGGGGGTTACATAGGGGAAAGGGATGAGAAAAAGTGGTTAGGGGGTTACATAGGGGAAAGGGATGAGAAAGTGGTTAAGGGGTTACATAGGGGAAAGGGATGAGAAAAGTGGTTAGGGGGTTACATAGGGGAAAGGGATAGAAAAAGTGGTTAGGGAGTTACATAGAGGGAAAGGGATGAGAAAAAAGTGGTTAGGGGGTTATAGGGGAAAGGGATGAGAAAAGAGTGGTTAGGGTTTATAGGGGAAAGCGATGAGAAAAAGTGGTGGGGGTTACATGAGGGAAAGGGATGAAAGAGTGGTTAGGGGGACCACTTAGGAAAGATTGAAAAGAGTGGTTAGGGGTTATAGGGAAAGGGATGAAGAGTGGTTAGGGGTTACATGGAAGGGATGAGAAAGAGTGGTTAGGGGGTTACATAGGGGAAAGGGATGAAAAGTGGTTAGGGGTTACATGGAAAGGGATGAAAGAGGTGGTTAGGGGGTTACATAGGGGGAAAGTAATGAAAGAGTGGATAGGGGGTTACGCAGGGAAAGGGATGAGGAAAGAGTGGTTAGGGGGTTACATAGGGGAAGGGATGAGAAAGAGTGGTTAGGGGGTTACATAGGGGAAGGGATGAGAAAGAGTGGACAGGGGGTTACATAGGGGAAGGGATGAGAAGAGTGGTTAGGGGGTTACATAGGGGAAAGGGATGAGAAAGAGTGGATTTAGGGGGTTACATGAGGGAAAGGGATGAAGAGTGGTTAGGGGGTTACATAGGGGAAAGTAATGAGAAGAGTGGATAGGGGGTTACATAGGGGAAAGGGATGAGAAGAGTGGTTAGGGGGTTACATAGGGGAAGGGATGAAGAGTGGTTGGGGTTACATAGGGAAAGGGATGAAAAATTAGTTAGAAGAGGTAACATAGGGGAAAGTAATGAAAGAGTGGATAGGGGGTTACATAGGGGGAAAGGGATGAGAAAGAGTGGTTAGGGGGATTTTATAGGGAAAGGGATGAGAAAGAGTGGTTAGGGGGTTACATAGGGGAAAGGGATGAGAAAAGAAGAGTGGTTAGGGGGTTACATAGGGGAAAGGGATGAGAGAAGAGTGGTTAGGGGGTTACATAGGGGAAAGTAATGAGAAAGAGTGGATAGGGGGTTACATAGGGGAAAGGGATGAAGAGTGGTTAGGGGGTTACATAGGGGAAAGGGATGAGAGAAGGGCTGGATTAGAGGTTACATAGGGGAAAGGGATGAGAAGAGTGGTTGAGGGTAACATGGGAAGTAATGAGAAAGAGTGGATAGGGGGTTACATAGGGGAAAGGGATGAGAAAGAGTGGTTAGGGGGTTACATAGAGGGAAAGGGATGAAAGAGTGGTTAGGGGGTTACATAGGGGAAAGGGATGAGAAAGAGTGGTTAGGGGACACATAGGGAAAGGGATGAAAGAGTGGTTAGGGGTTACATAGGGGAAAGTAATGAGAAAAGTGGATAGGGGGTTACATAGGGGAAAGGGATGAGAAAGAGTGGTTAGGGGGTTACATAGGGGAAAGGAAGAAGAGTGGTTAGGGGGTTACCTGTAGGGGAAAGGATGAGAAAGAGTGGTTAGGGGGTTACATAGGGGAAAGGGATGAAAAAAGAGTGGTTAGAGGGTAACATAGGGGGAAAGTAGCTAGAGAAGAGTGGATAGGGGGTTACATAGGGGAAAGGGATGAGAAAGAGTGGTTGGGGGGGTTACATGGGGAAAGGGATGAGAAAGAGTGGTTAAGGGGTTACATGAGGAAGGGATGAAGAGTGGTTAGGGGGTTGCATAGGGGAAAGGGATGAGAAAGAGTGGTTAGGGGGTTACATGAGGAAGGGATGAAAAGTGGTTAGGGGTAACACTTGGGGAAAGTAATGAAAAGTGGATAGGGGGATTTATAGGGAAAGGGATGAGAAAGAGTGGATAGGGGGTTACATAGGGGAAAGCGATGAGAAAAGTGGTTAGAGGTTAACATAGGGGAAAGTAATGAGAAAAGAGTGGATAGAGGGGTTACATACAGGAAAGGGATGAAGAGTGGTTAGGGGGTTACATAGGGGAAAGCGATGAGAAAAAGTGGATTGGGGTAACATAGGGGAAAGTAATGAAAGAGTGGATAGGGGGTTACATAGGGGAAGGGATGAGAAGAGAGTGGTTAGGGGGTTACATAGGAAAGCGATGAGAAAAAGTGGTTAGAGGGTAACATAGGGGAAAGTAATGAGAAAGAGTGGATAGGGGGTTACATAGGGGAAGGGATGAGAAAGAGTGGTTAGGGGTGTTACGCAGGGGAAAGCGATGAGAAAAAGTGGTTAGGGTAACATATAGGGAAAATGTGTGAGAAGAGTGGATAGGGGGTTACATAGGGGAAAGGGATGAGAAAGAGTGGTTAGGGGGGGTACATAGAGGAAAGCGATGAAAAAGTGGTTAGAGGGTAACATAGGAAAGTAATGAGAAAGAGTGGATAGGGGTTACATGGGGGAAATGGATGAGAAGGAGTGGTTAAGAGAGGTGTTACATAGGGGGAAACGTGAGAAAAAGTGGTTACAGGGGTAACATAGGGGAAAGTAATGAGAAAGAGTGGATAGGGGGTTACATAGGGGAAAGGGATGAGAAGAGTGGTTAGGGGGTTACATAGGGGAAAGGGATGAGAAAGAGTGGTTAGGGGGTTACATAGGGGAAAGGGATGAGAAGAGTGGTTAGGGGGATTTTTATGAGGGAAAGGGATGAAAAGTGGTTAGGGTAACATAGGGGAAAGTAATGAGAAAGAGTGGATAGGGGGTTACATAGGGGAAAGGGATGAGAAAGAGTGGATAGAGGGTTACAGGGAAAGCGATGAGAAAAGTGGTTGAGAGGTTAACATAGGGGAAAGTAATGAGAAAGAGTGGATAGGGGGTTGCATGGGGAAGGGATGAAAGAGTGGTTAGGGGGTTACATGAGGAAAGCGATGAGAAAAAGTAGTTAGGGGATGGCATAGGGAAAGTAATGAAAAGAGTGGATAGGGGGTTACATAGGAAAAGGGATGAGAAAGAGTGGTTAGGGGGTTACATAGGAAACTTGATGAGAAAAAGAGTGGTTAGGGGTAACATAGGGGAAAGTAATGAGAAAGAGTGGATAGGGAAGTTTATAGGGGAAAGGATGAAAAGAGTGGTTAGGGGTGTTATATAGGGGAAACTGATGAGAAAAGTGGTTAGGGTAACATAGGGGGAAAGTAATGAAGAGTGGATAGGGGGTTACATAGAGGAAAGGGATGAGAAGAGTGGTTAGGGGGTTACATAGGGAAACGGTAAGAAAAAGTGGTTAGGGGTAACATAGGGGAAAGTAATGAGAAAGAGTGGATAGAGGTTACAACAGGAAATGGATGAGAAGAGTGGTTAGGGGGTGTTACATAGGGAAAGCGATGAGAAAAAGTGGGTAGAGGGTACATAGGGGAAAGTAATGAGAAAGAGTGGATAGGGGGTTACATGAGGAAGGGATGAGAAAGTGGTTAGGGGGTTACATAGGGGAAAGCGATGAGAAAAAGTGGTTAGGGTAACATAGGGGAAAGTAATGAGAAAGAGTGGATAGGGGGTTACATAGGGAAAGGGATGAGAAAGAGTGGTTAGGGGTGTTTAGGGAAAGCAGTAGAGAAAAAAGAAGTGGTTAGAGGTTAACATAGGGGAAAGTAATGAGAAAGAGTGGATAGGGGGTTACATAGGGGAAAGGGATGAAAAGAGTGGTTAGGGGGGTTACATAGGGGAAAGCGATGAGAAAAAGTGGTTAGGGTAACATGGAAGCTGTACAGAAAAGAGTGGATAGGGGGTTACATAGGGGAAAGGGATGAGAAAGAGTAGGGGATTTTTATAGGGAAAGCGATGAAAAAGTGGTTAGAGGTTAACATGAGGAAAGTAATGAGAAAGAGTGGATAGGGGGTTTACATAGGGGAAGGGATGAAGAGTGGTTAGGGGGTTACATAGGGGAAAGCGATGAGAAAAGTGGTTAGAGGGTAACATAGGGAAAGTAATGAGAAAGAGTGGATAGGGGGTTACATAGGGAAAGGGATGAGAAAGAGTGGTTAGGGGGTTACATGGGGAAAGCGATGAAAAAGTGGTTAGAGGTTAACATAGGGAAAGTAATGAGAAAGAGTGGATAGGGGGTTACATAGGGGAAAGGGATGAGAAAGAGTGGTTAGGGGGTTACACTAGGGAAAGCGATGAGAAAAAGTGGTTAGAGGGTAACATGGGAAAGTAATGAAAGAGTGGATGAGGGACACATAGGGGGAAGGGATGAGGAAAGAATTGATTAGGGGTGTTACATAGGGAAGCGATGAAAAAGTGGTTAGGGTAACATAGAGGAAAGTAATGGCCAGAAAAGAGTGGATAGGGGGTTACATGGGGAAAGGGATGAAGAGTGGTTAGGGGGTTACATAGGGGAAAGCGATGAAAAAAAAGTGGTTAGGGTAACATAGGGGAAAGAAGTAATGAGAAAGAAGGGTGGATAGGGAGTTACATAGGGGAAATGGATGAGAAGAGTGGTTAGGGGTGTTACATAGGGGAAAGCGATGAGAAAAGTGGTTAGGGTAACATAGGGGAAAGTAATGAGAAAGAGTGGATAGAAGGAGGTTACATAGGGGAAAGGGATGAAGAGTGGTTAGGGGTTACATAGGGAAAGCGATGAGAAAAAAAGTGGTTAGGGTAACATAGGGAAAGTAATGAGAAAGAGTGGATGAGGGGGTTACTAGGGGAAGGGATGAGAAAGAGTGGTTAGGGGTGTTACATAGGGAAACGTGAAAAGTGGTTAGAGGTTAACATAGGGGGAAAGTAATGAGAAGAGTGGATAGGGGGTTACATAGGGGAAAGGGATGAAAATTGGTTAGGGGGTTACATAGGGGAAACGATGAGAAAAAAAAGTGGTTAGAGGGGGTAACATAGGGGAAAGTAATGAGAAAGAGTGGATAGGAAGGGGGTTACATAGGGAAAGAGGATGAAGAAGAGTGGTTAGGGGGTTACATGAGAGAGAGAGAAACGTGAAAAAAGTGGTTAGAGGGTAACATAGGGGAAAGTAATGAGAAAGAGTGGATAGGGGGTTACATAGGGGAAAGGGATGAGAAAGAGTGGTTAGGGGGTGTTACATAGGGAAAGCGATGAAAAAGTGGTTAGGGTAACATAGGGGAAAGTAATATGAGAAAGAGTGGTTAGGGGGTTATAGGGGAAAGGGATGAGAAAGAGTGGTTAGGGGGTTACATAGGGGAAAGCGATGAGAAAAAAGTGGTTAGGGTAACATAGGAAAGTAATGAGAAAAGAGTGGATAGAGAGTTTACATAGGGAAAGGGATAGAGAAAGAGTGGTTAGGGGGTTACATGGGGAAAGCGATGAGAAAAAGTGGTTAGAGGGTAACATAGGGGGAAAGTAATGAGAAAGAGTGGATAGGGGGTTACATAGGGGGAAAGGGATGAGAAAAGTGGTTAGGGTGTTACATAGGGGAAAGCGTGAGAAAAGTGGTTAGAGGGTAACTGGAAGTAATGAAGAGTGGATAGGGGTTACACCAGGGAAAGGGATGAGAAGAGTGGTTAGGGGGTTACATAGGGAAAGCGATGAGAAAAAGTGGATTAGAGGGTAACATAGGGGAAAGTAATGAGAAGAGTGGATAGGGTTGCTGGGGAAAGGGATGAGAAAGAGTGGTTAAGGGGGGTTACATAGGGGAAAGTGATGAAAGTGGTTTGGGGGTTACATAGGGAAAGGATGAAAAGGAGTGGTTAGGGGGTTACATCGGGGAAAGTGATGAGAAAGAGTGGTTAGGGGGTTACATAGGGGAAAGGGATGAGAAAGAGTGGTTAGGGGGGTTACATAGGGGAAAGTGATGAGAAAGAGTGGTTTGGGGGTTACATAGGGGAAAAGGATGAGAAAGAGTGGTTAGGGGGTTACATAGGGGAAAGTGATGAGAAAGTGTGGTTATGACGAAGGTTGGGTAGATGGGAAGTGTGTTTGAGAGAATGGGTGCTAGTTAATGTGTTAGGAGGTGTCTATTAACCTTACATTTATATTCTGGAGATTGTAGCTCTCGAGCAAGCAAGTATACGAAAGGGAATTCCACAGGCGGTAAGTGCGAGAAAAGAAGCTGTTGGAGTAGAAATTGCGGTTACATCTGTTTAACTGTAAAAGGGTGGGACCTAGTTTCTAATCTAGTATCTCGTGCAAATTCGTACCTTGGGGGCACCAGTGATCTAAGTTCATCGGGGCAGAAGCCGAGAAAGTATTTATAGTAGAGGCACAGGGAAGCTACGTCACGCCGGTGAGAGAGTGAATGCAGCCGGTCTGCCAAGTCGGTATCGATCACTTTACAGATTTTCCGTTGTATTTTGTCAAGAACCCCGAGGAGAATAGCAGGGACACCTGACCAGATGTGGCAGCAGTATTCAATACACGGGCGCATGGTATATTTATAAATGTTCAGGATAGATTCAGACGGGAAAAACTTCCGGCCCCTGCACAGAGAACCGACCTTCATAGCAGCGGACTTAGCAATGGATTCGATATAGTCATTCCATTTGAGGTCCGCTGAGAATGTGAGATCAAGGAGGCATAGTGTTTTACTCTCTGGGAGGCAAGCCTGTTCCATGCTAATGGGAGGTAGGTGCGATTGTCTATGATGGTTAAGGGAAGTAGGTGCGATTGTCTATGATGGTTTGTGGAGTCGTGATATGTTTCACTTGAAACGTTTCGCAGAATTGTTTGAATTCGCAAGATGTGAACTGCGTTTCCTTATCAGTTACTACGCAATCCACAACACCTAAACGTGCAAACAGAAAACCTATCGTGCATCCTGTGGTTGGTCTTTTAAACTGAGGACTTCCGGCCATTTAGTGTGGCTGTCTACGACTATGAGGTAATAGTGATCTTCTAATGGTTCCGCAAAATGGACATGTATCCTCTGCCATGACTGGTCCGTCTTCGGCCAAGACTTGCACGTAACTATTGGAGCTTTAGCAGCAAACGCGCACCCTTTGCATGCGTCAATCATGTCTGTGATATCTCTGTCCATGTTAGGCAAGTAGACATCACATCGCAAGAGGCTTTTAGTTCGGTTTTCCCCCAGGATGTCCCGTATGAAAGTCCCGAAGGATTTTCTTTTGTAAACTTCTTGGTATCACCACTCTTTCGTTGTATAATTGTACCTCATCACAAAGAGAAAAAAACCTCGGGCACACTTGAGACTTTTTGTAAAATTTATTCTTAGTAGACGTAATGAACTCGTCTTTCAGAAACTCCCTTTTAATGTCGGATAATGTAACTGGGAGCTCTCTTATGGTGTTGGTGATCATGTTTTTTATTTCGCAATCCGTTCTCAATGTTGCGATTATCGAGTCTTCGAAAAACTTTTTATTTTTAGGAACGAATCTGGATAATCCGTCAGCGTGGCAAATATTCTTGGAAAACAAATCCTCGATTTTTAAATGTATTTCAACAAAATTGTTCCCCATCGAATGAGTCTGTTAGCGGTGTACACCGGCAATCCTTTTTTACTTCCATATATCGTCAGCAGCGACTTCTGATCGGTTTGTAGAGTAAAATGTCTGCCATGCAGATATCTGTGGAATTTGGTCACAACCAAGATTATACTTAATGTTTCTTGTTTGAGCTGTGAATACTGCTTTTCTGCCGGCAGCAAAGATCGGGAAGCATGCGCTATCGGTTTTTTCGTTCCGTCCGGAAGTTTATGTAATATACAGGCGCCAATGCCATAAGAGCTGGCATCACTCGCTACTATAATATCCAATTTTGGGTTATAATGGGCGAGGGAAAGGTCTGACGTAAGTGTATCTTTTATTTTCTCGAAAGCTGATTGACATTCTGGTGTCCAATTCCAGATTTTACATTTCTTTAAAACTATCTATGACATTCTTTTTTTTTTTATCTATCTATCTATCTATCTATCTATCTATCTATCTATCTATCTATCTATCTATCTATCTATCTATCTCAGTCTATTCATCTATCTATCTATCTATCTATCTATCTATCTATCTATCTATCTATCTATCTCAGTCTATTCATATCTATCTATCTATCTATCTATCTATCTATCTATCTATCTATCTATCTATCTAAGTCTATTCATATCTATCTATCTATCTATCTATCTATCTATCTACCTATCTATCTATCTATCTATCTATCTATCTAAGTCTATTCATATCTATCTATCTATCTATCTATCTATCTATCTATCTATCTATCTATCTCAGTCTATTCATATCTATCTATCTATCTATCTATCTATCTATCTAAATCTGTTCATATCTATCTATCTATCTATCTATCTATCTATCTATCTATCTTTCTAAATCTGTTCTATCTATCTATCTATCTATCTATCTATCTATCTATCTATCTATCTAAGTCTGTTCATATCTATCTATCTATCTATCTTCGTCTTTTCATATCTATCTATCTATCTATCTATCTATCTATCTATCTATCTATCTATCAACGATTGAGAAGTAACTTCCACTAGTAAAATACTTAGAATTTATTCATTAACCTCTAATTTTTACATGAAATGAATATAAGTGAAAAGCTTTTAGAATTTGATATGAGCACCTGATTTCGGTACCAGATTCTTGAGTCGCCCAGGAATCGCGTCAACTGATTTCATTGGAAACCTCATGTTGTATGGAAGACACAATTTCTTGTATTCGCCCTTCAATTTCTTCTAAAGTCTTCTTTTGCTCTGGTAGACTTGCTCTTTTAACAAAACCCCGAAAAAAAAAATTCACAAGATTCTAAGTCAGAGCCCAGACTGACCACTCATTCATAAAATAGAGAGTTACTTTTCAATCACCCTGTATTGAGCAAACCATAAACCCTGGTTAATTTGTCAAGGTGTGATTTTATTTTGAAAATAAAATAAAAGCGTACGTAAACCATCTTTCGGTTTAATCAGAAACACAAAAACACACACAAAACACACACAAAAACACATACACAAGAACACACACACACACACACACATATATATATATATTCATAGCGAGTGTTAGAGGGAACGTCAGTGACATTTTATTCGTCGCTGATTTACAAGTTTACAAGTTCAACTGTAATTAACGAGTATTGAAGCAGGAGAATATTATAGGCCATGGAATTCTTATCTGTGATTGGCCATGAATTCTCAAAATAATTTATTGTTGGCCGAAATAGAAAATCAATAAACAAAATCGATAAAATGCTAACAGGTTATCAATAAAGATGGAATAAAAACGTTAATATGCTTAAAGCATGAAACTCTGCGTTCAAGGAAGAGTCTAAAATATATATTGTGTTGCACATTGGTTTTATTTCTTTTACCAACACACACACACACACACACACACACACACACACACACACACACACACACACACATATATATATATATATATATATATATATATATATATTAAGGAAATATCCGGAGTTTTACGAAATGGATTAACAACCGATTTATTTGAATTTATTTGTTTGAACATTGTTTTTAATACATACTCGTATTTTAAATTTGAATAGATTTTATTTTTAATTAAACAATATATATATATATATATATATATATATATATATATATATATATATATATATATATATATCGGGCTGAATATTTTTGAGAATTTTTGTTAAGAATATATGTGTCACTAGGCAGGATTCCCACCTCTGACCTCTAACAGAAAGCCGTAAATTGATCTGACGCAACTTAGAACGCTCGGTCACAAATAATTTCAGAGTCTAAATGAAGCCGAATCGAGCCTTATAAACACGATTTTTTGATTTCTCGTAATATTCGCATCTGCTCTGAAAGCGTATCTTAGTGTAAACAAATGTAAACAAATTTGTGATTATAAAGCTAGATCTGGATTCGTTTAGACAATGAAATCATTCGTGGTCGAGCGGTCTAAGACGAGTCAGATGAATTAATGGCTTTCTTTGCCTTGTCGGAGGTTCGAATTCTACCGAATGACATATATTATTTACAACATAGATTTTTTGCACTAAACTTATCAATAATCTATTTCCACCTCGGTATCGAGAACCTTTCGATAAAAAATATACTTGCTTTTATCAGTAAAACTACATTCTTGGCGCTAAATATTATCACCTCCCAACATTGCATATATATATATATATATATAGTAATATTTTTATTATACTTCATAATAAAACATAGTTTACGAAAACACAAGAGCCGTTGTGTTTCGGTACTGACTTATTAGCACCTCGTCAGGAAGTGAAATATTTTTTTCTTATGTTTTTAATACAAAATTATAATAAAATTTTTTGCATATTTAATGCTCTACTAAGTACTCTTAATAAACTAAATCACTACAAACAGTGGACTGTCAGCCCATTAGTTGGTACTTCTGAGCTATATATATATATATATATATATATATAGTTTGAACATCATTTTTTATCGATACTCGTATTTAAGTAGGTATTTTGTTTTTAATTAAACAGTATTAAAAATTTATATCTACCGGCCGCATTATTTACGATAAATTTTTATTATGAAAATGTGTCATTTGGCAGGATTCGAACCTGCGACCCCTATCTACATAAGGGAAGGTACCTTTGATCTTGATCTGGTAACGTCTTAGACCGCTCGACCACGAATGACCTCCAGTCTAAAAGAGGTTTTAATCAAGCCTATATAACACAATTTTCGATTCATCGCAACAAGCTTATCTGCTCTGAGATGTATTTCAATGTCAACAAATGTAAACATGTTACGGAAATTAACGAATTTTGTAACGAAACTTGGTTATAACTAAATGAATGACACACATTTTCATAATAAGAATCTATCTATCTATCTATCTATCTATCTATCTATCTATCTATCTATCTATCTATCTATCTATCTCAGTCTGTTTATATCTATCTATCTATCTATCTTGAATCGGCTAACACAGTGCTTTTGTTAACATAGCAATAGAATGATCTTTTTTCGTCTCCCTCTCCTATTTTTAACCACCACAGGAACCCGTTTTACTCCTTTCGTTTTAACCAGAAATGTCGGAACGAAAATGATCCAATCGAAGATGTTCTCGACTAAATGAAGCGTCTTATTAGAAAAGAAACACTAAAACCGCCACGTTACACAAAAGCCACCGGAAAAAGTTAGCACTATTTTCGCTCTGTCAAAGTATTATTTTTTTATTTTTCTGTTGCATTAATAAAAATGAAGCACCTATTACTAAATAATTTTAGATTCTACAAAGATTTCGCATAATTTTAACAAAGGCGTGCATATGTTTTGTTTCCGTACCTCCAATGTTTTGGCATAAATTTTCGATACCTAAGTTTAAAATGAAATTTTTAAAATGAAAAAACATTCTTGATGATTTCATTTTAGATTTAATTAAAAGCTTAATGAATCAGTTTATTATTTCCATTAAGTAAAAAATTCTTATGTATTTCACATAGAAATTATATAGATTGTAATGTCACATTTAATTTGGATTTTTAAAAATTATAATAAAAGCGGCCATTTTCTTAATTTTAAGAAATTTGTAAACAAACAAAACTTCATCGATTTTAAAAATATTTCGAAAGATTTCTAACACTTTATTTTAGTAAAATTAGAAAATTAAAATTAAATTAATCTGATTTTAAAGAAATATTACTTACTAAAGAAAAGTAATATATAACCAATTGTTAACGATTGGTCGTGTTCGTCTGATCGAACTTTTGACGGACTGATGAATGACGAGACGATGACAGCTTCTACGCAATTTTCATGAATCTAAAGGAAGGGACAAAACTCTTCAAGTACATAATCTTTTCATAATAATGGCAGTTTTAGTCAACCATACATGAAAATAAGGAACGTATTAAGTAAATAAAAATTATTTTAAAAATAGTTGGCACTTCTTCTTCTATGTGCCCTGTCCCTTCAGGACGTAGGCGATCATGGATCTCCACGTCTCCCTATCCCTTGTGGCTCTTAGTATGTTTGCTTCTGTTGCTTCTGGCAACCCCCGTTCCGTCATCCACCTGATCAGACCCTGCAAATATGTTATCCGCTGCCTTCCTCTGTCTCTCCTTCCTTCTATCTGGCCAGTCAGTATCAGGTTCTCCAGGCTCTCCTTCCTCATTGCATGTCCCAGGAACTTCAGTTGTCTCTTCCTGATGCTCAGCATCAATTTCCTTTTTGTTGCCATTCTTTCTAACACTTCGTTGTTGCTTGTATGCTCAGTCCACGATATCCGTAGCATCCTTCTGTAGAACCACATTTCGGCCGCTTCCAGTTTTGTCCTCATTTTCAATGATATTGTCCAGCATTCACAGCCGTATTGAAGAACTGACATCACGTAGCAATCTAGCACTCTTTTCTTCGTTTCTATTGAGATTTTCCTGTGTGTTAGTATTTTGCTCATCTTCTGGAACGCGTCCTTTGCCATGCCAATTCGCCTTCGGATCTCCGTGTCGCACTTTCCATCTCCTGTTAGAACACTTCCTAGGTACTTAAATTCTTGGACTTGTTTGATTCTGTTATCCCCCACCTGTATTTGGCATTTTGGGTTGTATCTTTTGCTGATGACCATGCACTCAGTTTTCTTAAAGTTTATTTGTAGTCCCTTCTTGTCACTCTCCACTGCTACTTTCTGTATGAGATCTTGCAGTTTCCTTTCCGTGTCCGCAATCAGCACTGTATCGTCCGCATACCTTATGTTGTTCAGGTTGTGGCCTCCAATAACAAATCCTGGCGTGTCATCTAGGGTCCTCAAAATATTCTCGCTGTATAGGTTGAACAAATCCGGTGAAAAGACACATCCTTGTCTTACGCCTTTTTCTATCTTTGTGTACCTACTGAGGTCGTTACCTGTCCGCATGCAGGCCGTTTGCTACCAGTAGAGATTCTTGATTATTCTTATGTCTTTGCCGAAAATGTCGAGGTTGCCTAGCATTTCCATCAATTCTTTGTGTCGTATTTTGTCGAATGCTTTCGCGTAATCAATGAAGCATAGGTACAAGTCTTTCTTCATTTGTAATGCCCTTTCAGAGAGCATCCTAATCATGAATATGGCGTTCCTTGTTCCAGTGTCCTTGACGAACCTGCACTGTTCCTGCCCTATCTCTGGCCTGATTCTGCTTCTCGCTCTATTCATCAGGATTCTACTACGTTTAATAATCTTTGCAATTTTGGACTCGTAAGTTTCGTTTCCACTTAATTATTATATAACCTCCAGATAACAACCAAATACAGAATTTTACACGATTTAAACGATTATTATAGTTAAATTATTATAGTTAAAATGTAAAAAAATTGAAAAAATTCTTGTAGAAATTAATTTTTCACCCCAAAAATTGTATTTCTTCAGACAATAATATCCTTAATATTACTTATTTACAAAAGCAATTAAAAACTTTTCTAATTAAATAATTTCATAATTTTATAGGATTTATTATTTTTCAATTCAGAACAGATTTTCATTTTGTTGGTACGAATTAGAAAAAAAGTAGGTGATTTAAAATCTGTAAAGACTCTCACTTCTAACAAAAAAAATTATCAGGAACCCGAAGATTATGTGCGAAATTTCATGAAATGAAGTAAGTGGGCGGGGGTAGCACATTTAAAAAAATCTTTTACTAATACGAAAAAAAAATTCAAAAATAGTTTAATTCCTTTGTGAATAAGTCCTGACAATTTCATTAAAACCGAACGATTATTTAATTTTTACAAGAATTTTCAAATAAATGTAATTTCTACGGAAAAGACGTGCAAAAAAAATCAAAATAGTTAATAGGCGATGACGTAAACAAAACAAGGTTTTAACCAAAATTTCGAACGTGTCAGAAAGGATTAAAAAATTAAAAAGAATAATTGAAAAATACTTTGGCCGTTCATCTTAGTAATAACATCAATATTTTGACGATAAAATTTTATTTTCGTTAAGTTTGTGGCCTTTTTCATTACGCTATGCTGTTTTTTCCGCGAATTAGTGGAGGTACCTAGTTGTTATAACGATGAGTCTAACATCTTATTTGTGCTGGGGAATCATTTGTCAATAAAAAATCACATTCAAAAACTTTCTGTGTCTCCGTGTGTTGAAATAGAAATTGCCAAATGTGTTTAAAACTATCCGCTCAGATTGCTCTGTTATAGTTGTCGTTTATGTCTGACGAGCAGGATAGCCCGGCGTTGTTCTGGTGTAATGAAAGCTTGAAAACTAATCCATGCTCCTGGAGCTCAGACTCTTTGGACGTTGGCACTAAAGACTAAAAAGCAATTGTTGTTTCCAGTTAAAGCGAAACCGTAGACTGAAAGAAAAATGAATGGATGTAAGTCAAATTTTGATTTCCTGCTATCGATATCAAATAATTTTTTTTCGTCGTAAACTGAATTTTGAAGGCTAAATAAGTCCTCTGTGTAAATGGTATCATGGCTGAGACTAAGAACTACAATTATCCCTACTTAGAGCCAAACCAGAAGCAAAAACTAAAATAAAAGGGCTGAAAAAAATACAGACATAGGGCAGATAAACAGACACACGGACAAACATCTTGCCTTATATATATATATGTATTATCAATTTTCTGCACTATTGTAAGAACTGTAACCTTGAAACTTCTGAATATCGTTTTTTATGTCTTTGTCTATGAGTGTAACAAATTTGATTAAAATCGGACCACTCCTTCTATAAACCGATTTTGTCGATTATCGATTTTCGATATTTATCGGGGGTACCTCGACACAAAACCTAGCTAAGAACACTCGCAGACGCTTATAGTACAACTGTGTAAATTTTCAAGAAAATCGGTTCAGCCGTTTCGGAGTCTGTAGGTAACGGACACACACACACACACACACACACACACACACACACACACACACACACACACACAGACAAAGTTCCATTGATAAATAAGTTTAGATGTAGACAAAAACTGTATTGAAGTGCAGTGGATATCAACTCGAAACGAGAAATCAGATTGTTGAGTTCGATTTTCAGATGAATCTTTGCATTCACTTACTCGTAAATACCCTTGGGAAAGGTATTAATCCATCTCTTCTCCCCCAGCTATGCGATAAAGAGCAGGAAAGATTGGGTTCTATAGCCTTGGCTGGCAACCAGTGTACCACAGAAAGGAATGTCAACTTACAGCGGGAAAATCCTCTGCCCAGTCAGTCATGTCTTTTTCGAGATATGATCGCCCAACCGTGTATAATACTTAACTGACTAGCTGTTCCCAAATGGTTTATTGAATCATTCATTCATATATATATATATATATATATATATATATATATATATATATATATATATCTCTTTCTGGATTATTTGGAGCCAGATAATATTTTTAGATTGTAATATATATATATATATAACTTTGTGTTTTTATTTAAAATTAATATAGTTTACATTGGGACACGGAAATTTCTATGTTTCGAGATTTTCGTCATCAGCCAATGGTAGATCATTGTTGAAAAAGGTATTAATTTGTCTCTTCTCCTTACCCTAGCAGTACAGATTAGGTTCTCTAGTCTTGGTTGGCAACCAGTCTACTGCAAAAAGTAATGGCAACCTACTGCAAGAAAATTTTCTGCCAAGTCAGTCATATCTGATCATCTAAGCTTGTATTAAGTATGGCAGTTAATTGACTGACTCTGCGACAAAAAAAAAAAAAACAAAACAAAACAAAAGTACAGGCAATATTTAAATAAAAATAGCGCCTTTTCATTATTAATTACGGCATAATATGACATCAGTTGGAAACTGCTCTTCTTTAAACCCCATGGAGAAAATTTATTACGGCATAATATGACATCAGTTGGAAACTGCTCTTCTTTAAACCCCATGGAGAAAATTTATTACGGCATAATATGACATCAGTTGGAAACTGCTCTTCTTTAAACCCCATGGAGAAAATTTATTACGACATAATATGACATCAGTTGGAAACTGCTCTTCTTTAAACCCCATGGAGAAAATTTATTACGACATAATATAACATCAGTTGGAAACTGCTCTTCTTTAAACCCCATGGAGAAAATTTATTACGGCATAATATGACATCAGTTGGAAACTGCTCTTCTTTAAACCCCATGGAGAAAATTTATTACGACATAATATGACATCAGTTGGAAACTGCTCTTCTTTAAACTCCATGGAGAAAATTTATTACGGCATAATATGACATCAGTTGGAAACTGCTCTTCTTTAAACCCCATGGAGAAAATTTATTACGACATAATATGACATCAGTTGGAAACTGCTCTTCTTTAAACCCCATAGAGAAAATTTATTACGGCATAATACGACATCAGTTGAAAACTGCTCTTCTTTAAACCCCATGGAGAAAATTTATTACGGCATAATATGACATCAGTTGGAAACTGCTCTTCTTTAAACCCCATGGAGAAAATTTATTACGGCATAATATGACATCAGTTGGAAACTGCTCTTCTTTAAACCCCATAGAGAAAATTTATTACGGCATAATACGACATCAGTTGAAAACTGCTCTTCTTTAAACCCCATGGAGAAAATTTATTACGACATAATATGACATCAGTTGGAAACTGCTCTTCTTTAAACCCCATGGAGAAAATTTATTACGGCATAATATGACATCAGTTGGAAACTGTTCTTCTTTAAACCCCATGGAGAAAATTTTTGGACAGTCATCAGCATAGGTGGTACAAATCTCCTGGAAAGCAACTCACCGCGCCTTCTTGACTTCACCGTTTGAACCGACTTTAAGTAGATCAAATATATCGGATCTTTCGCCGCATCTGCTGCTGGATATGTTGGGTCTCTGTGTCAGACAAAAAAGTCTTTCTCGTTAGAATCTATTCATGAATCTACCATTCGTCCGGGCATTAAATACTGTTGCTATATCTGGTCGAGTGTTCTTGCTATTCATCTCGAGGTTCTCGACAAAATCCAAAGAAGGATCTGCAATATAATCGGTCCTGACTTGGCATCTCAACTTCACTCACTTTCTCACCAACGTGACATGGCTTCCCTCTGTATTTTCTACAAATATTTTCATAGAAACCGCTCTAATGAGCATTTTTCTCTTATGCCCCATCCACAAGCTAGAAGGTTGTCATCTAAGTCCTACCCTGTTACCGTTGAAATAGTTAAAATTAATCGCTACTTCTACTCTAATAGTTTTAATATATACAATAAGCTTATAAAATATACGTTCTGGTGATAATTAATGAAATATTCTTGTCTAGACACTGATGAGCTAAGCACCGGGAAAATTGAATTCAGTCTTTTGTACGAATCCAGTCATTTTCATATCTTTGCTAAAATAAATTTCCAACATAATAAAATGTCCGTTGGTGTTTAAAAAGGGCATAATCTAAAAAGTGGGCCAAGTATTTACACTATTTACATTGTTCGGACTGTTGTTCTCATCGTTGTTGCCAAATTTACGACATTTCGGCTATTGTACCCCCTGTAACCTGTCACTCTTTCTTCTATGTAAGTTCCTGCAGTAAAATGACTTGGCCCACACGATTATGAAAAAAATAAAAATGATCATACTTTCTCCACACAAAAATCTTCACACCGAATAATCCATTGCGAAATTGTGGCATTATCATCTTAAGTGTGTGGGATTAACGCACATAAAAGGAGAAAAAATGATATAGCCTGTTAGGGCCCGGAAGAAAGACACGAAAAGAAGAAGGTAGGTCGAAACAGTGTATTAGAATAACAGAAGATATATACAAAATAAGAGTGTTATTAGTCAGCAGATAGAAGTGTCTGTCCGAACTGTTAGGTTACACTGCGTTTCGACTACGTCTTTTAGGAACACTCGCAGGTTCGTATTTATGAAGGAGGAAGAGTTCCTTCCAATGTAGATAGGGCACCATAACAAATAAAAAACTGCAAAGATAATTTCGAGGAAACAATATAAACTGTTGCAATGAATGTTAAAGAAAAATGCGTAGAAAATTGAAGAAAATCAATGGATGAAAAACGAATGATTATAAAATATCAAAGGAGTACAAACAAAAAATATAAAACAATAAAAACGTATTCGCAGAGATGGGAAAATGAATTAATTAAATAAATGTCTAATAATCATTTTCTGCATAATACGCTGTGAATTTTAAAATGCAAAAGGCACATGAAACCCAGCATCAAAACAAATACGTAATGAGAATCACAATTATCTGGCGAGAGAGGAGGCAGGTTGATGTCATCGCCAGGACTGTGAAAGTGTAAGTCAAAACGGCAGACTAGAACGAAATTTGTACTCAGCACACGAATTCGAATTCCCTCGAATACTTAATGAGAATCATAATTACCCGGCGAGAGAGGAGACAGGTTCATGCCTTCCCTAAGACTGTGAAATTGACTCATTAGAACGCATTTTAAACTCGGCTGACTAATTCTGGTTTCCACGCTAATGTGCTGGACCCTATCTTGAGACCATTATTTGAACCCGAACGGTTTTACGTAGAGTTAGATTCAACTTTGTTTAGACGAATAAATAAGATGAAAGAACGGCGTAGGGTTTAACCCTACGCAACTTGTACAATATTCGAACAATTAATTCTCAAGAAAATCCTTCAATTATCAGAAGTTAGAGTTGGATTGACTTTAATACTTTGCCGAAACTTTTCCTATCGATGGAACAATTTTATATTCTTGAACAGAACAATTTCGATGAGGAAATAAGCTTTTCATCATAAACACAATTCGTTGTTTGATTTCTATATTGATGAACAAAATCGATACGGAAGGAATTTCAAGTTTCTTACCGTTTATATTTGGCTTGCAGACTTGGCAAAGTTGAATGAATTTTTCTCACTTTCAAAGTCTCAGGTGGAGTCATCTGTATACAAATATATCTCATTGCTTTTCTGAATTCATTTCAATAAAATACTTTTTATTTATGGGTTACATTGTATTGCTTTTTATTAAACGAGTTTCGTCAGTTGACTTCATCCCACTTTCCAATTCCAAAATCGTTTTTACTTTCACTTTATATATTTTCTTCTTCGCTTTACCTGTTTGCATTTTATTCACTGATTCAAATTCGTTAATCAACGTACATTACTGTCTCTTTCAAATTCTCCGTTTAATTGTTCTTTTCGTTCTCTATTGTTGAAAGCTTCTTTTAATTAATTCTTGACTCGTCTTTCTTTCATCTTATTTCTCTTGCTTGTTTCCACCTCGTAGTAATAAGACGTAATAGTCTTAGGTTGTTTGAATTTCTTTGATGAAGCATTGTCATTATTATTAATTTTTGACGCGTCTTTCTTTCATCTTATTTCTCTTGCTTGCTTCCACCTAGTAGTAATAAGACGTAATAGTCTTAAGTTGTTTGAATTTCTTTGATGAAGTATTGTCAATATTATTAATTTTTGGCTTGTCTTTCTTTCATCTTATTTCTCTTGCTTGTTTCCATCTAGTAGTAATAAAACGTAATAGTCTTAAGTTGTTTGAATTTCTTTGATGAAGCATTGTCATTATTATTAATTTTTGTCTCGTCTTTCTTTCATCTTATTTCTCTTACTTGTTTCCACCTAGTAGTAATAAAACGTAATAGTCTGAAGTTGTTTGAATTTCTTTGATGAAGCCTTGTCATTATTATTAATTTTTGTCTCGTCTTTCTTTCATCTTATTTCTCTTGCTTGTTTCCACCTCGTAGTAATAAGACGTAATAGTCTGAAGTTGTTTGAATTTCTTTGATGAAGCATTGTCATTATTATTAATTTTTGACTCGTCTTACTTTCATCTTATTTCTCTTGCTTGTTTCCACCTAGTAGTAATAAGACGTAATAGTCTGAAGGTGTTTGAATTTCTTTGATGAAGCATTGTCATTGTGGGGTTTGATACATTGACACCCACACACACACACACGCACACACACATACATGGTGATTCAGCGTTCACGTGATAACTTAGTTTTTCCGCGTAAACGTATGCTAATAAAAACGGGGAACATCACGTGGTACGCCAGTTAGGATTTTGTTCCGGACAAGAGCAGACATGTCTCCCTAACTCACACAAACACACGCGCACTAATTGCGGGTAGCAATTAGTGGCGCAAATTTTTTTATTTTTCTTCTCACCGACATTAACACTATGCACAGTAACTTTCATTCAAACTGGACCTTACATAAAATAACTTTCTACACATAAATTCACAATTTTTCCAACCTTCGTCAGTAGAAATCCACAGACTGCCTAAGACTACTACATTCGCATGTAAGTCTCTCTCTCTCTACTCAACGCACACAGAGACACAGAACTTTGTTTTCTGTCTGAATAATTTCATCAAGGATTTGAACTTTGAACTCTTGACGATAATCTTAACAATTGTTACAAAACTTTCTTTCAGCTAGAGAAAAAAACTTCATACATCTTATTTTGTTTCTACGAACAGACGAAGGGGAATAGCTCTTTCCTTTTCACTTTCTTATGCATGCTCTCTCAACCCTATGTAACCTTTGTTAATATATTGCTTTTCTGGTTACTTTCGCCAACTCGTCTTTCTTAATTCCTGTTTTATTTCATGACCCCATGTACGTCGAGTCGACTCGTAAATCTAAATTAGTAATGGACGCCTTCGTCCACTACAGTCATTATTATTAATTTTTGACTCGTCTTACTTTCATCTTATTTCTCTTGCTTGTTTCCACCTTGTAGTAATAAGACGTAATAGTCTTAAGTTGTTTGAATTTCTTTGATGAAGCCTTGTCATTATTATTAATATTTGTCTCGTCTTTATTTCATCTTATTTCTCTTGCTAGTTTCCACCTGGTAGTAATAAGACGTAATAGTCTTAAGTTGTTTGAATTTCTTTGATGAAGCATTGTCATTATTATTAATTTTTGACTCGTCTTTCTTTCATCTTATTTCTCTTGCTTGTTTCCACCTCGTAGTAATAAGACGTAATAGTCTTAAGTTGTTTGAATTTCTTTGATGAAGCATTGTCATTATTATTAATTTTTGACTCGTCTTTCTTTCATCTTATTTCTCTTACTTGTTTCCACCTAGTAGTAATAAGACGTAATAGTCTTAAGTTGTTTGAATTTCTTTGATGAAGCATTGTCATTATTATTAATTTTTGTCTCGTCTTTCTTTCATCTTATTTCTCTTGCTAGTTTCCACCTGGTAGTAATAAGACGTAATAGTCTTAAGTTGTTTGAATCTCTTTGATGAAGCATTGTCATTATTATTAATTTTTGACTCGTCTTTCTTTCATCTTATTTCTCTTGCTAGTTTCCACCTGGTAGTAATAAGACGTAATAGTCTTAAGTTGTTTGAATTTCTTTGATGAGGCATTGTCATTATTATTAATTTTTGACTCGTCTTTCTTTCATCTTATTTCTCCTGCTAGTTTCCACCTTGTAGTAATAAGACGTAATAGTCTTAAGTTGTTTGAATTTCTTTGATGAAGCATTGTCATTATTATTCATTTTTGACTCGTCTTTCTTTCATCTTATTTCTCTTGCTTGTTTCCACCTCGTAGTAATAAGACGTAATAGTCTTAAGTTGTTTGAATTTCTTTGATGAAGCCTTGTCATTATTATTAATTTTTGACTCGTCTTTCTTTCATCTTATTTCTCTTGCTTGTTTCCACCTCGTAGTAATAAGACGTAATAGTCTTAAGTTGTTTGAATTTCTTTGATGAAGCATTGTCATTATTATTAATTTTTGACTCGTCTTTCTTTCATCTTATTTCTCTTGCTTGTTTCCACCTGGTAGTAATAAGACGTAATAGTCTTAAGTTGTTTGAATTTCTTTGATGAAGCATTGTCATTATTATTAATTTTTGACTCGTCTTTCTTTCATCTTATTTCTCTTACTTGTTTCCACCTAGTAGTAATAAGACGTAATAGTAAGTTGTTTGAATTTCTTTGATGAAGCATTGTCATTATTATTAATTTTTGACTCGTCTTTCTTTCATCTTATTTCTCTTGCTTGTTTCCACCTCGTAGTAATAAGACGTAATAGTCTTAAGTTGTTTGAATTTCTTTGATGAAGCATTGTCATTATTATTAATTTTTGACTCGTCTTTCTTTCATCTTATTTCTCTTGCTTGTTTCCACCTGGTAGTAATAAGACGTAATAGTCTTAAGTTGTTTGAATTTCTTTGATGAAGCATTGTCATTATTATTAATTTTTGACTCGTCTTTCTTTCATCTTATTTCTCTTACTTGTTTCCACCTAGTAGTAATAAGACGTAATAGTAAGTTGTTTGAATTTCTTTGATGAAGCATTGTCATTATTATTAATTTTTGACTCGTCTTTCTTTCATCTTATTTCTCTTGCTTGTTTCCACCTCGTAGTAATAAGACGTAATAGTCTTAAGTTGTTTGAATTTCTTTGATGAAGCATTGTCATTATTATTAATTTTTGACACATCTTTCTTTCTTCTTATTTCTCTTGCTTGTTTCCACCTCGTAGTAATAAAACGTAATAGTCTTAAGTTGTTTAAATTTCTTTGATGAAGCATTGTCATTATTATTAATTTTTGACTCGTCTTACTTTCATCTTATTTCTCTTGCTTGTTTCCACCTTGTAGTAATAAGACGTAATAGTCTTAAGTTGTTTGAATTTCTTTGATGAAGCATTGTCATTA
Source organism: Ascarosepion bandense (assembly GCA_037127315.1). Lineage (NCBI taxonomy): Eukaryota > Metazoa > Mollusca > Cephalopoda > Sepiida > Sepiidae > Ascarosepion > Ascarosepion bandense. Next base: position 950,895 of record JBBBDQ010028683.1, read on the forward strand.
TTATTAATTTTTGACTCGTCTTTCTTTCATCTTATTTCTCTTACTTGTTTCCACCTAGTAGTAATAAGACGTAATAGTAAGTTGTTTGAATTTCTTTGATGAAGCATTGTCATTATTATTAATTTTTGACTCGTCTTTCTTTCATCTTATTTCTCTTGCTTGTTTCCACCTCGTAGTAATAAGACGTAATAGTCTTAAGTTGTTTGAATTTCTTTGATGAAGCATTGTCATTATTATTAATTTTTGACTCGTCTTTCTTTCATCTTATTTCTCTTGCTTGTTTCCACCTGGTAGTAATAAGACGTAATAGTCTTAAGTTGTTTGAATTTCTTTGATGAAGCATTGTCATTATTATTAATTTTTGACTCGTCTTTCTTTCATCTTATTTCTCTTACTTGTTTCCACCTAGTAGTAATAAGACGTAATAGTAAGTTGTTTGAATTTCTTTGATGAAGCATTGTCATTATTATTAATTTTTGACTCGTCTTTCTTTCATCTTATTTCTCTTGCTTGTTTCCACCTCGTAGTAATAAGACGTAATAGTCTTAAGTTGTTTGAATTTCTTTGATGAAGCATTGTCATTATTATTAATTTTTGACACATCTTTCTTTCTTCTTATTTCTCTTGCTTGTTTCCACCTCGTAGTAATAAAACGTAATAGTCTTAAGTTGTTTAAATTTCTTTGATGAAGCATTGTCATTATTATTAATTTTTGACTCGTCTTACTTTCATCTTATTTCTCTTGCTTGTTTCCACCTGGTAGTAATAAGACGTAATAGTCTTAAGTTGTTTGAATTTCTTTGATGAAGCCTTGTCATTATTATTCATTTTTGACTCGTCTTTCTTTCATCTTATTTCTCTTGCTTGTTTCCACCTCGTAGTAATAAGACGTAATAGTCTTAAGTTGTTTGAATTTCTTTGATGAAGCCTTGTCATTATTATTAATTTTTGACTCATCTTTCTTTCTTCTTATTTCTCTTGCTTGTTTGTGTGTGTCTGTCTGTTTATCTGTCTGTATGTCCTTTATACAAATCCACAATTTTTATCCAATTCTCACCAAATTCACACAAATATTCTTTAAGCTGAGTCTGAACTCCAGAACCTTGGATTAGTTTTAAAGCTTTCATTACACCCGAGCAACGCCGGGTTATACTACTAATGAGACATAAGTTTTAATTTGTTTGAATTTCTTAAATGACACATTGTCATTTTTATGAATGTTTCTTGATCTTTTTATGGTAATTCTAAAATAATGTCTCAACAGAAGTTAAGTTAGCTTAATCGGTTTGAATAAGTCTAATGGTTTTTTTCATAAGAAATTTATGGACTTTGAGTTTGTTCATTAAGTTTGCTTGTTTTTTACTTCACAGCCAATAAACAAATATCAGATATGACATATATAAAATAAAATTTATTTATTTTTTAACACAGAACCAGAACGCCTTTAATTTATGAGATTCTATAAACAATTCTTCTTCTTTTCAGCTCAAACGAATTAAAATCAAGCAGGTACAAAAATTTAAATACCTGGGATATGTGCTAACAGAAGACGGAACGTATAACACAGAGAACCGAAGGCGAATTGGCATGGTGAAGGACGCATTCAAGAAGCTGAGTAGAGTATTAAGAGATAGGAAACTTTCACTAGAAACAAAGAAAAGAGTACTGGGTTGCTATGTGATGTCTGTTCATCAATATGGCAGTGAATGCTGGACAATATTATCGAGGATGAAGGAAAAACTTGAAGCAACTGAAATGTGGTTCTACAGAAGGATGCTGCGGATATCAGGGATCGAGTATGTGAGCAATGATGAGGTTTTGGAAAGGATAGAAACGAAAAGGAAATTCATACTGAGCATCAGGAAGAGACAGCTGAAGCATCTGGGACATGAAATGAGGAAGGAGGGCTGGGAGAACCTGATAGTAACAGGCCAGATAGAGGGAAGGAGAGACAGGAAAACAGTCTCTAACGTGCTTGACTGGACCGAGCTGGTGGATGGCAGAATGGGGTTGCGTGGTGTGACAGGAGAATGCGTGTTAAGAGCCACCAGAGATAGGAAGACGTGGAAGGCCATGATCGCCTACAGCCTGAACGGACACGGCACATAGAAGAAGAAAGTATATCCCAACTGTTTATAAGAAATTATAATGTTGATATAAAATGGGAGATCAATTCTATATAATAATCAATATATAAACTGATCGATCCCTCATTTTGTGGCCATTCTAGTTTCTATACATTTATATTCTAGAATTATGGGCTTGAGGTAGTGGGTTGCAGAGCGGGGTTTGGCTGACGTAACAGGAGAAAGCGTGCTAAAAGCCACCAGAGATAGGGAGACGTGGAGGGCCATGATCGCCTACGTCCTGAAAGGACAAGGCACATAGAAGAAGAATATATATGCCAACTGTTTATAAGAAATTATAATGTGGATATAAAATGAGGGATCCATTCTATATTATAATCAATATTGAAACTGATCCCTCATTTTGTGGCCATGCTAGTTTCTATACATTTAAATTCTAGTTTTATGATCTTGAGCTAGTGGATGGCAGAGCGGGGTTTGGGTGACGTAACAGGAGAAAGCGTGCTAAGAGCCACCAGGGATAGGGAGATGTGGAGGATCATGATCGCCTACGTTCTTGAAAGACAAGACACATAGAAGAAGAAGAAGAAGAAGAAGAAGAAGAAGAAGAAGAAGAAGTAAAACTGAATTTCAAACTGCAGTGAAGGCAAAGGTGGGTCCCCCAAATTTCTTTCGCAAAAACATCTGGCAATTTACAGACAATAAATTAAAAGATCTGTAGAGTCAGAATTGCCCACGTCCTCAAGGGACGTGGCGTTTGAAAAAAAATCATGAAATGAAATGGAGCATAACTAAACGTACCTAACTCCGCTCTGTATTTAAACTGTGACTGGAATAAAGCAATCTAATATGATTTCTTTCCTACTAACCAAACGATTTTTTTTTTTTTTTATAAGCGTTTCACCCCGAGCAAGGCATGTCACTGCCACTACTGTGCAGGAGGCTACGTAGAGTGGAGAAAGGCTGATTAAATATAGGAAATGACAGAGGGTGGGTGATAGGCGGGTAAGGATTTGGGTAGATGAGAGTGTTGTGAGAATAGTTGGGAGTTAGTGTGATAGGAGGTATCTATTGACCCTACATTTAAACACCTGGAGATTGTAACTGTCGGGAAAGCAGACTTGTGGAAGGGAGTTCCACAGGCGGGAAGCGCGAGAAAAGAAGCTGTTGGAGTAGAACTTACGGTTACATCTTATTTGTTTAACTGTAAAAGGGTGGGACCTAGTTGCTAATCTAGTATCTCGTGTAAATCCGTGCTTAGGCGGCACCAGTGATCTAAGCTCATCGGAGCAGAAGCCATGAAAGTACTTGTAGAAGAGGCACAGGGAAGCCACATCACGCCGGTGTGAGAACGGCTGCAGCCGGTCTGCCAAGTCAGTATCAACCACGTTACAGATCCTCCTTTGTATTTTGTCAAGAAGCCCAAGGAGAGCAGCAGGGGCACCCGACCAGATATGGCAGCAATATTCAATATACGGGCGGATGGTAGATTTGTATATGTGCAGAATAGATTCAGGTGGGAAAAATTTCCGGGCCCTGCACCGGGAGCCCACTTTCATAGCAGCAGATTTGGCAATGGATTCAATATAGTCATTCCATTTGAGGTCCGCCGAGAGTGTAAGGCCAAGGAGGCGTAGTATTTTACTCTCTGGGAGGTTAGCCTGTCCCATGCTAATGGGAAGTAGGATTGATTTTAAAATGTACGTCTTCTTCTTCTACTTCTTCTTCTCCTATGTGCCCTGTCCTTTCAGGACGTAGGCGATCATGGTTCTCCACGTCTCCCTATCCCTTGTGGCTCCCAGTATGCTTGTTCCTGTTACTCCTGGCAACACCCGTTCCGTCATCCACCTGATCAGGTCCTGCAAATATGTTATCCGCTGCCTTCTTCTGTCTCTCTTTCCTTCTATCTGGCCAGTCAGTATCAGGTTCTCCAGGCTCTCCTTCAGGAACTTCAGTTGTCTCTTCCTGATGCTCAGTATTAATTTCCTTTTCGTTGCCATTCTTTTCAACACCTCATCGTTGCTTGCATGCTCAGTCCACGATATCCGTAGCATCCTTCTGTAGAACCACATTTCCGCTGCTTCCAGTTTTGTCCTCATTTTCGATGATATTGTCCAGCATTCACTGCCGTATTGAAGAACTGACAGTACTACTCCGAATTAAAATATGATGGCAGCAATCAAGAAAAAGCAGGGGAATTAGTTAACAAGATTTGTTTATATTAGTAGGCGCATTGCCCTTTCCGTATTGATTATAATATTTTAACACCTTTTAGCTTTTTCAGGTTGGTATGTATGGTTATTGTTTTGGTGGAATGCGGTACTTTTGTTTGCTTTTTTTTTTAATTATTTCATCCCAAGCAAGGCAGTCTCACCGCCACTGGTACGCAGGGGGTTACATAGGAGGAAAGTGATGAGAACGAGGGACAGGTTATAGGGGATTTCAGGAAGCGGGTAAGAGAAGTATGAGAATACTGATGTAATGAGAGTGGAGTGACAGAGCATGAGAGAAAGAATGCGAGTCAGTAAGATAGGAGATGACTACTGACTTTATATTTAAATTCTTAGAGATTGTAGCTGTCGGGGAAGCGAGTATACGGAAGGGAATTCCACAGGCGGGAAGTGCGAGAAAAGAAGCTGATGGAGTAGAATTTACATTTACATTTTATTGGTTTCACAGGAAAAGGGTGGGTCCTAGTTTCTAGTCAAGTTGTTCGAGTAAATTTATACATAGAGGGCACCAGTTATCTAGATCTAAACTTATTTATAAATGGAAATTTGTCTCTCTCTGTGTGTATGTGTGCGTGTGTGTCTGTATGTGTGTGTGACCGTAACCTATAGATTCCGAAACAGCTGAACCGATTTCCTTGAAAATTTACACAGTTGTACTATAAGCGTCCGCGAGTGTTCTTAGCTAGGTTTTGTGTCGAGATACCCCCGATAAATATCGATAATAAAAAAAATTGGGTTATAGAAGGATTGGTCCGATTTTAATCAAATTTGATACACTCATAGACAAAGACATAAGAAACGATATTCAGAAGTTTTAAGGTTGCAGTTCTTACAATAGTGCAGAAAATCGATAATATATATATATATATATATATATATATATATATATATATATCCTAAACATATGCTATTAAATATAAGAGACAATGAATGTCTATTATGTTTAATCATGAGCCGTTCTAAACGTCGTATTTTTGCTTTAATTTCAGTTGAAAATAATTAAATACAGAATATCTACTTAAATACGAGTATCGGTAAAAATAATGTTCAAAATAACTCATTACATATATATATATATATATATTTAGTATATCGAGGCAGCAAGTAATTTTCTAGACATATTCTATTAAATATAAGAGACAATGAATGTCTATTATGTTTAATCATGAGCCGTTCTAAACGTCGTATTTTTGCTTTAATTTCAGTTGAAAATAAAGACAAAAATTCTCCAACATTTGGATAATTATTTATTGGTTTTCTTCTAAGCTTTCGGCTCACATGAGCCATCTTCAGAGAGGTAGTTTAAACTGAAATATTATAAAATCCACCATCACCGACGATTTTATTTTGTGTTGACATAAAACTCCGCTTGGCAACGGCAATAGTTACCAAAAATAATAAACGCAGTTCTTAAGTTTGCGATGCGGTTTTATGACGTCACACCGCGGGATAGCGCGAAATGACAACAAAACCATCTAGTCAAATGCAATGTAATATGTTATTTCCTGTTTTAAACCAGTGGATAGTAATAATCAAATTAAACTCATTATATATTATAAAAAGTTTAAAACAATTGACCTCATAGTTTATAATAACCCAACAGGCACTAAACTAAATTCTTTACAAAAAACCAATGTAGTGTACCAATTTACATGCCCATTCAGAGATTGCATCTCTGATACTACTCAAAAACCTAGTACATATATTGGTTTTACCACAACCACGCTCTCCCGTAGACTTACATGTCATCTTTCTGATCAGAGTACTATTAAACAACATTTCTCTGAAAAACATAAACATGTAGGTAATATCAGACAGATTTTGGTCAACAATACGGTGATCCTTACTCATACACACAGTAAGAGGAACCTGCAGATATTGGAGGCCATGTACATCAAATCAAAACAACCAACACTCAATAAAATCAACTTTAAAACAGGAAATAACATATTACATTGCATTTGACTAGATGGTTTTGTTGTCATTTCGCGCTATCCCGCGGTGTGACGTCATAAAACCGCATCGCAAACTTAAGAACTGCGTTTATTATTTTTGGTAACTATTGCCGTTGCCAAGCGGAGTTTTATGTCAACACAAAATAAAATCGTCGGTGATGGTGGATTTTATAATATTTCAGTTTAAACTACCTCTCTGAAGATGGCTCATGTGAGCCGAAAGCTTAGAAGAAAACCAATAAATAATTATCCAAATGTTGGAGAATTTTTGTCTTTATTTTCAACTGAAATTAAAGCAAAAATACGACGTTTAGAACGGCTCATGATTAAACATAATAGACATTCATTGTCTCTTATATTTAATAGAATATGTCTAGAAAATATATATATATATATATATATATATATATATATATATATATCGAGTATCGGTAAAAATAATGTTCAAAATAACTCATTACATATATATATATATATATATATATATTAAAGTAAAACATTTAAATAGAAATCATATACTATGATTTCTATTTAAATATGTTGCTTTAATATTAATAAGCCGAACAGGCAGTTTTCGTCATCTTATAATTTCAAACTGTCTGGCCTTGTTTCCTTCAAGTTAACTAAAAGAATCTCAAATAAACATGTGCATTCTTTGAATGGAAGCCATTCATATAAGTCTTTCTTTTTGGCGACAATTGTTAAGCTCGATCCGAAAGATTTTTTCTTGAAAATATTTTGCCCAGTAGATTCTCAGTGCTGACCCCTTGTTCTCAATGGAGAAGCATTTTCCGAGTTGTGAGACAACATTTCGATGCTATGTCAGCTAGTACGCTGTTTTTTATGTTTTATCTACAGTAAAAACAATTTGAATAAAAGTTTTTGCAACCTCAGGCAGTTTTTGCTCTTGGCTATGAATATTAATGGAATTATGTTACTATATTGGAAGGAAAATATTTTCCCGTATCTTTTCATCTGTAGATTCAGCTAAATCTATACTTGTAACAATGACCTATCTCTCCCACTCACTCCACATCTATCTATCTATCTATCTATCTATCTATCTATCTATCTATCTATCTATCTATCTATCTATCTATCTCAGTCTGTTCATATCTATCTATCTATCTATCTATCTATCTATCTATCTATCTATCTCAGTCTGTCCATATCTATCTAAGTCTGTCCATATCTATCTATCTAAGTCTTTTAATCTATCTATCTATCTATCTATCTATCTATCTATCTATCTATCTATCTATCTATCTATCTCATCTCAGTCTGTTCAAATCTATCTATCTATCTATCTATCTATCTATCTATCTATCTATCTCAGTCTGTTCAAATCTATCTATCTATCTATCTATCTATCTATCTATCTATCTATCTATCTATCTATCTCAGTCTGTTCAAATCTATCTATCTATCTATCTATCTATCTATCTATCTATCTATCTATCTATCTCAGTCTGTTCAAATCTATCTATCTATCTATCTATCTATCTATCTATCTATCTATCTATCTATCTCAGTCTGTTCATATCTATCTATCTATCTATCTATCTATCTATCTATCTATCTATCTTAATATGTTCTGCTCTAAAGCCGTCCGATAACTATATGGTCTGGCCTTATCTCTTTTTAACGTTCCTCTCAGTGAAATCAGCGGCAGCGTCTAAAATTACATCCTGTCCTACAGAACAATCATTGCCTGCTGAAGTGTCAGTTATCCTCGTGGAGTGAAAGCCTTCTCCTGGAACTAGGATTCGAGAATCAAATTCAGATAACGTCAGAAATTAAATCCCAACGAACAGTCACCGCCTATGTGAATAAAGGGGAATATATTGCTTTTGTTTCTCTTCTGCCGACGATATCTTTTGTAGATTTTGAAAACAATATTATATGCTAAAAAAAAATAATTTAAAAATTTAAAAAAAACACAGATTCTTGTAATTTGAATTATGTTTAATCTTTAAATATACCACAAACCTTGATACACCCTAAAAAAACCAAATAACTCAATATAAGTATTGTGTCTATAAATATTAACTTGGTTTAGGAATATTAAATACTAGAATTTTTTGCAGCCCATTGATCCTTATTGAAATTTTCACATTATTTAGGATTGTTGAAGTTATTGCTAACATCTTCTGTCGATATTTTCAAACCCTACATTTCGTTCAATTTTACAAACCAATCGATGAAATTTGAATAAGCTCTTTTCTGAAAAATACTTTGTCAAAACCTACTGCAGAGTTTAACAATTTCTTTAATTAAATTTTAAAGAATTTCATGGGAAACAATATTTCTGAAACATTAAATTTTTGCCTTTTTTTATATAATCATATCACCCTAGTAAGGCTTTTACAGCCACTGTTTTGCAACGTGTTACATAGGAGAAAATTTATGAGAAAGACTGACAGGTTATAGGGGGGTGTCAGGAAGTGGGTAAGAGAAGGATGAGAATACTGATGAGAGTGGAGTGGACGGAGAAAGGAACATGAGAGAGAGGATGCATGTTAGTGAGATAGGAGTTACTTTTTTTTATAATCATATCGCCCCAAGCAAGGCATTTTACTGCCACTGTTTTTAGAACCTTTAAGTAATTTTTATTAAAATTCAAACTTTTATTATTAAACATACAAAGTACTCCTACTATTTGAAACAAAACAATGATAAAGATAACAAATACTTATTTAATGAAAATATTTTTTTTATAATCATATCGTATGGCAGCACTCTTCAATGCACGGGCAGATGGTATGTGCAGGATTGTTTCAGTCGAGAAAACTTCTTGGCCCTGCTCAGAGAACCGACTTTTTTAGCAGCGGATTTAGACACTTGAGGTCTGTTGGAAGAGTCAACTCGAGGAGGCGCAGTGTTTTGCTTTCAAGGAGACTAGCCTGACCATGCTATTAGTGGGTAGGAGCGATTGTCTGTGATGGTTAATAGATAGCAGCTTCTTTTTGGAAGCATAAAAAATCACGAGCCATTTCTTACCAAAGTCCGCCACAGATGAAAATATTTTTTTTATAACCATATCGCCCCAAGGAAGGCATTTTACTGCCACTGTTTTGCAGAGGGTTACATAGGAGGAAAGTTTTGAGAAAGAGTGACAGGTTACAGGGGGTGTCAGGAAGTGGGTAAGAGAAGGATGAGAATACTGGTGTGAAGAGAGCTGATGAGAGAAGAGTGGGCGGAGAAAAAAACATGGGGGATAGGATGCGAGTCAGAGAGTTGTTTTTTTTTTTTTCATTTTTTTAATACAAAACTAAAAAACAACTTCAGTTTTCTAAAATAAAAAGAATTGTTCACCAAAATCTAACGAAATCAACCGTCTCACTCGAACCGAACATTAAAAAAATCCCTTAAACCCCCACCTTTTTGGCATTGAATAACCCACAGAGGTGTTGATATGCCGTTAAAAAAAAAAACTAAAACTCCAAACTCTGACACCCACTATAACTTGTTCCTCTTTCTCATCACTCTGCTCCTATGTAACCCCCTCCACGCCAGTGGCAGTAAAACTGACTTGCTTGGGTTGAAATGATTATAAAAACTTTTTTTTAAAAAAGCTCGAGAAGAAGTAATATTGGTAATATGAGTTTTCGATAAGTACATTTTTGCTTTATGACTAAACATATATTAGTCTTTTAAATTTCAATATATACACATTCACGTTATTCAGAAATAGATGAATAACTGGTTATATTGAAATCTATGTGCGTATACTTGTTTTTCAGTATAGATAAATATTGTTCAATTATATTCGGGTCTATAATCATTTAATTGGTTACGTTATGGGTTCATATTAGTCGTTTATTTTTTGGTCTAAGAGCATTTAATTGGTTTGTGTATAGATAAATATTGTTTAATTATATTCGGGTCTATAATCATTTAATTGGTTACGTTATGGGTTCATATTGGTCGTTTATTTTTTTTGTTCTAAGAGCATTTAATTGACTTGAGTAAAGATAAATATTGTTTAATTATATTCGGGTCTATAATCAATTAATTGGCTCCGTGATGGGTTCACATTGGTCGTTTATTTTTTGGTCTAAGAGCATTTAATTGGCTTGAGTATTCTCAATAGAAACGAAGAAAAGAGTGCTAGACTGCTACGTGATGTCAGTTCTTCAGTACGGCTGTGAATGCTGGACAATATCATCGAAAATGAGGAAAAAACTGGAAGCGGCCGAAATGTGGTTCTACAGAAGGATGCTACGGATATCGTGGACTGAGCATACAAGCAACGACGAAGTGTTAGAAAGAATGGCAAGAAAAAGGAAATTGATGCTGAGCATCAGGAAGAGACAACTGAAGTTCCTGGAACATGCAATGAGGAAGGAGAGCCTGGAGAACCTGATACTGACTGGACAGATAGAAGGAAGGAGAGACAGAGGAAGGCAGCGGATAACATATTTGCAGGTTCTGATCAGGTGGATGACGGAACGGGGGTTGCCAGGAGCAACAGGAGCAAACATACTAAGAGCCACAAGGGATAGGGAGACGTGGAGATCCATGATCGCCTACGTCCTGAAGGGACAGGGCACATAGAAGAAGAAGAAGAAGAAGAAGAAGAAGAAGAAGATAGACAAATATTATTTTTTATATTTGATTCTGTAAGCGTTTATCTGGTTTGGGGATAACTAGATATTGATCTTTATATTTGAGTCTATATATAATTATTTCGGGAACAAGAACATAATGGTTTTTTTATATTTACCTTTATAAGCATTTACCTCGTTGGGAATAGGTAAAAATAGTCGCTTATATTTGAGCCAAGAACAACTTACCGCATAAAAATATATTAGCCATTTATATTTAAATTTTCATGAATCTATTTGGATAGGTAATCATTTGATTTCCACGCGCAAAAACCTTTGGGATAGGTATTAATCCCTCTCTTCCTTCCAGTTATGGATTAAATAACAGGACAGATTGGGTTATGTAGCCTTGGCTGGCAACCAGTCTACCGCAGAAAGTAATAGCAACCTACTGCGGGATAATCTTCTGTCCAGTCAGTCATATTTCCTTAGAGACGTGATCGCCGAAGTTTGTATCACGTATGGCTCTTAACTGACTGAATCATTTGATAGTTAAATGTTATTTGCATATATTTGAGGTTAAAAGCATTTATCTGGTTAGGGTATATTCATATATTGGCCTTATATATATTTGTAACATACAACGTGTGTTAGCACGTGCAATACCCTGTCTTCATCAGCCGTCGACCAGGGGTGATGTCACGGTTTCGGTGGCTATGACGGGACCGCCACCCCTGGCGCCACCAGCAGCGTTTGCCACCAGGCAGGGAATGAAGATAAACTTGTTGATTGGCCCTCTTGTATATTCCCATAAAGACGTAAATAAAACGATCGTTCCTCTTTGCAGTTTGTATCGGCAATGAAATTTCCTGAACGTGTTTGCCGTTATTAACGCGCTCGTGAAGGAAGAAGAAAAAAAAACGTTGTAGATGGTCACACAAATATCTCATTTGCGCATATTAGATCGTGAGGATGCGCGAATTTTGTTCGCTTGTTTTGATCTCGACCAAATCCAACTTGACGCGTTCTGTACCGTTGTTCGAATGCGGCGTGAAGCGCTTTTTAAACCACGGCCAGTGATGCCTATTTTAGAAAGAAAAGAAATAAGTGAATGTCCCAGAAACCCGCGACACCCAACCTAAATAGGCATCACGTTACACCTCCAACCATTGTCCCCCGTATTCGGCACGCAGTGACTCGGATCGGTTTTTCTTTAGCCCGTGCACTTCTACCCCGTTCTCTTTCCAAGGGACTGTTAACTCTATTAGGAAGACAGTCTTTTTTGAGTCGGACCACAATACGATGTCGGGGCGCTTGTTTGTCTGTGCGATGTGTATTGGATATTTTAGAGACGTCTACTGAAACCTCCCAGAGAGAGAGAGAGAGAGAGAGAGAGAGAGAGAGAGAGAGATTCCGCTGTCAAAAGACTCTCCGTTAGCTCCCTCGTGTGTACGGGATTCTCTCTGGCTACATGCAACCCTCGTTCCGTCATCCACCTGATTAGGTCTTTCAAATATGTTATCCGTTGCTTTCCCCTGTCCCTTTTCCCCCTCTATCAGATTCTCCAAACACTCCTTCCTCATTGCATGTCCCAGGAACTTCAGCTGTCTCTTGATGCTCAGAATCAATATCCTTTTTGTTTCCATCATTTCCAAGACCTCATCATGTTCGATCCATGATATTCGCAGCATCCTTCTGTAGAACCACATTTCAGTTACTTCAAGTTTAAATGTATAGAAATTGCTGTGACCACAAAGTGGGGGGGGGTCAGTTTATATATTGACTTAATATGGAATTGATCCCCCACTTTATATCCAGTATGCTTCTGTAAAAACCACATATCAGATTGCTTCAAGTTTTTCCTTCATCTTTGATGATATTGTCCAACATTCGCTACCTCGTTCCGTCATCCACCTGATCAGGTCCTTCCAATATGTTACCCGCTGCTTTCCCCTGTCTCTTTTTTCCTCTATCTGGCCTGTTAGTATCAGATTCTCCAAGCCCTCCTTCCTCATTGCGTGTCCCAGTAACTTCCGCTGTCTCTTGATGCTCAGAATCAATATTCTTTTTGTTTCCATAATTTCTAAGACCTCATCATTGCTCACATGCTCGATCCATGATATTCGCAGCATCCTTCTGTAGAACCACATTTTAGTTGCTTCAAGTTTTTTTTTTCATCTTTGATGATATTGTCCAACATTCACTGCCATATTGAAGAACCAACATCACATAGCAATCCAGTACTCTTTTCTTTGTTTCTAGCGAAATTGTCCTGTTTCTCAGCTCCTGGAATGCATTCTTGTGGTTTTGGATCTCAGGAATATGAATATATAGAAACTGCTATGACCACAAGGTGAGGGGTCAGTTTATATATTGATTGCAATATGGAACTGATCCCCCACTGTATATCCAGTATGCTTCTGTAGACCTACATATAAGTTACTTCAAGCTTTTTTTTCATTTTTAATGATATTGTCCAGCATTCACTGCTATATTGAAGAACTGACAACACATATAGCCAGCCAAATATTAGCCTTTTAAATTTCAATAGATAAACATTCACATGTTTTAGAAATAGATAAATAATTGGTTATAATGAGATTTATGTACATTTACTTGTTATTCACGATAGATAAATATTGGTAAATTATATTCGAGTCTATAATCATTTAATTAGCTAACCTATTGGTATGGCCAACGATGCATTCTAGAAGTTGAGTAAAGTATTAAGAGAGAGGAAAATTTTGCTAGAAACAGAGAAGAGGGTACTGGATTGTTATGTGATGTCTGTCCTTCAATATGTCAGCGAATCCTGGATAAAATCATCAAAGATGAAGGAAAGACTTGAAGCAACAGAACTGTGGTTCTACAGAAGGATGTTGAGGATTTCATGGACGGAACACGTGAGCAACGAGGAGGTTTGGGATAGGATAGACACTAAAAATAAAATGATATTTAAAACCAGGAAGAGACAGCTGAAGATTTTGGGACAGGTTTTGTGGTACAGTGGATATCGGCTCGGAACGAGAAACCGGGGAGCCGAGTTCGAATTCCAGTTAAATCCATTGTATTCACTTACGCACAAATACCCTTGGGAAAGATATTAATCCGTCTCTTCCTTCCAGTTATGGGTTAAATAACAGGACAGATTGGGTTCTATTAGCCTTGGTCGGCAACCAGTCTACCGCAGAAAGCAATGGCAACCTACTGCGGGATAATCTTCTGCCCAGTCAGTCATGTCTCATTTGAGACATGATCGCCCAAGGAATGAGGAAAAAATGTGCGTTGTGGTACAGTGGATATAGACACGGAACGACAACTCGGGGAGCCGAATTCGAATTCGAGTTGAATTTCTTGCATTCATTTACGCACAAATACCCTTCCCTCTTCCCTCCAGTTATGGGTTAAATAATAGGACAGATTGGGTTCTATAGCCTTGGCTGGCAACCAGTCTACTGTAGCAAGCAATGGCAAACTACTGCGGGATAATCTTCTGCTCAGTCAGACATGATCGCCCAAGCGTGTATCACGTATGGCACTTAACTGACTGACTGAATATAATAGTTGAAAATATGGTTAAGGCTTCCATTGGACACAAAGTGGGAGATCGGTTTTATATTGTTATGAAGTAATAAATTATTACTTAATAATATAATACATCTCTCCCCACTCTATCTAGGAGTCAAATAACAAGACAGATTGGGTTCTATAGCCTTCGCTGGCAACCAGTCTACTGCAGAAAGCAAAGGCAACCTACTGTGGGATAATCTTCTGTTCAGTCAGTGATATCTCTTTCGAGACATGATCGCCCAAAGCGTGTATCACGTATGGAACTTAACTGACTGAATGAGGAAAGAAAGCTTGGAGAACCTGATGCCCACGGAAAGAATAGAAGGACAAACAGACAAAGGAAAGCAATGCATGACGTAGTTGATGAACTTGAGCAGATAAATGGTAGAACGAGGATTGAGTGGGATAACAGGAGAAGTGATCTTAAGAGCGACAACAGATAGAAAGATGTGGAAGGCCATGATCGCCTACGTCCTGAAGAGACACGGCACATATAAGAATTCTGTTAATGCAATCTAAAAAAAAATATTCTCACCATTGATCGATTTCTTTCAAAACAGAAATGCCTTTCTTACCTGGTGTTCCTGCAAAAGAGAAAAAAAAACAAGTATTCACAGGTGAGCATATTTTCATGTCAAGCAACTGTTGCATAAATATGCACCTTTATATTCAATAGCGTCATATAAATAAAAACACTGAGCTTTTGTTTATTGAAATAAAAACAAAACAAAGAGAAAAAATCGAGGTAACTAATTAAAATATAAATAACGGCGAAGAGCATCAAGCATCACATCAAGGCTTCATCAGTAAGAAAAGATTGACAGAGTGACTGAGTTATTCTCTACCGTTTATCAAATTGAATTTTATTTTAGGTGATTTTTTTTCTTTTGTATGAATATTTTTGTTGTGGAGTAGTTTTCGCACTGCAGGTTATAACAGAGCTATGTCGGTTGCTAATCGACTTAACGCACACAAAATGTTAGGAACTTGGTAATCTTCCACTGAAAAGCTGACTCCTTAGTATTCGGCTAACTGCCGACTAATATCAACTGCCTAGTAGCTTTACTGAACTCTAATAGAACTCTAAAGAACTCTCTAGAACTTCTAAGTACTTCTATGAACTTCCCAAGAACTTCTAGATTTAACTTCCTGTTAATTCTTATTAATATAGGAGGGAGAGTCCATTATCTGAGGAATAGGTGTGTTTCACCATAACAATTTTAGAGATAATAATGATTTATTGATACAAGTTCCTAATAGCTGGCAGAAGAAGAGGTGGGTTCATGCCTTCCCGAATAGTATTTGCGCTTAAGTGAATATAACAAGCGCCCACTAGAATTGGAACTCGACTCTCTGATTAACAATTCGAACCATCATCCTTTACACTACCCGCACATACATATACCACCTGCTATTCCTAAGCGTTCACCCATCTAGGTATTTACCAGGCTCGATCTTGCTTAACTTCGGTGATTGTATGGGAGACGGTTTTTCAAGATGATATTACCGTAAGCCCATTATACCATCCGCACATCCAAGCTTTTTTTGTTTTTTTAATCATTTCACCCCGAGCAAGGCGGAAACGTCACTGATGTGCAGGGGGCTACATAAATGTAAAAATATTAATTAGAAAAGAGTGAGGAGTACAAACTAGTTAGAAAGGAACAATAGAAAGCTGAGAAAGCAGGTGCGATGACAGATACATAGGTGGAGAGAAAGGGAAGGTTATACAGGATTGGGGAGAGAGCTAGAGTCCAGTGGTTAGTAGATGAGTATTGACTTTGCATTTAAATTTCTGGAGGTTGTAGCCGTCAGGAAAGCAAGAATACGGGAGCGAGTTCCACAGGCGGGAAGTGCGAGAGAAAAAGCTGCAGGAGTAGAATTGTCGTCTGCATTTGGCTAACCTGACTGTGAATGGGTGGGACCCAGTTGCCAGTCTGGTTGCACGAGTAAACACCTGTTGAGGAGGCATCAGTGACTTAAGTTCGTCTGAGCAGAAGCCATGAAAGTATTTATAGAACAGACAAAGGGAGGCCACATTTCGACGATGGGGAAGTGGCTGCAGTCGAGCCGCCAGATCAGTACCTATCACATTACAGACTCTCCTTTGGAGCCTGTCAAGAACATTGAGGAGAACGGCAGGGGCACCTGACCATAAATGGCAGCAATACTCCATGCACGGACGGATGGTTGACTTGTATATATGCAGGATGGATTCAGGTGGAAAAAACATCCTGGATCGACATAGTGACCCAAACTTCTTATCAGTAGATTTTACTATGGATTCAATATAGTGGTTCCATTTGAGGTCTGAGGACAGGATAAGTGCGAGGAGGCGTAGTGTATTACTCTCCGGGAGAATCGCTTGGTCCATGCTTATGGGAGGCAGAAGAGGTTGCCTGTAATGGTTGACAGACAACAGCTTGGTCTTAGATGAATTGAAGTTGATAA
Source organism: Ascarosepion bandense (assembly GCA_037127315.1). NCBI lineage: Eukaryota > Metazoa > Mollusca > Cephalopoda > Sepiida > Sepiidae > Ascarosepion > Ascarosepion bandense. Next base: position 967,736 of record JBBBDQ010028683.1, read on the forward strand.
ACCACTTCTTGCCCCAGTTCACCACAGAGTGTAGATCCCGTTCAAGGTCAGCAGCGAGATTATGTCTGTCCGCCTCGACAGGTTTCTTACTGGTGCGGGAGTATATTGTAGTGTCACCTGCGTAGATGCCTACTTGGGACTTGATCTCATCTGGGAGGTTGTTGATGAAAATAAGGAAGAGCGTCGGGCCCAGGATAGAGCCCTGTGGGACACCAGCATTCGTGCTGTAGGACGAAGAGGCATGCCCATTCAGAACGACCTTCATTTTGCGGTTATTTAAGAAAGATTGGATTAGGTCAAGCAGGCGACCGGTAATACCATAATCGCGTAGTTTGCATAGGAGGCCAGGGTGCCAAACTCTGTCGAAAGCCTTGGAGATGTCCAGAGCAACCGCGCGAGCCTCGTCAGACTCATCAAGGGCCTGCAGCATGTACTCCGTTACAGTTGTTAGCAGGTCGGCCGTGGACCTGGCAAAGCGGAATCCATATTGCCTGTCGGAGAACAGTTTGTGGGCGGTGAGATGATGAACTATTTCAGCATTGATTATAGCCGCGAATACTTTCCCGAATATTGGTAGAAGACTGATAGGGCGATAGTTGGATGGGTCCGAGGGTTCACCACAATTCTTAAATACAGGAACGACTGAAGAGAACTTCCAGCATGCAGGAAAGCAGGAAGCAGAAAGGCAGTAGTTAAACAGTTTAGAGAGGACAGGGGAAAGTTCAGGAGCACACCTCTTAAGGACTATCACTGGAATTCCATCGTCTCCACACGCCTTATGGGGGTCAAGATTACAGCACATATTAATCCCAAGCAGTCACCCATCTAGGTATTTACCAGGCTCGATCTTGCTTAACTTCGGTGATTGTATGAGAGACGGTTTTTCAAGATGATATTACCGTAAGCCCATTATACCATCCGCACATCTAAGCTTACAGCACATATTAATCCCAAGCAGTCACCCATCTAGGTATTTACCAGGCTCGATCTTGCTTAACTTCGGTGATTGTATGGGAGACGGCTTTTCAAGATGATATTACCGTAAGCCCATTATACCATCCGCACATCCAAGCTTACAGCACATATTAATCCCAAGCAGTCACCCATCTAGGTATTTACCAGGCTCGATCTTGCTTAACTTCGGTGATTGTATGGGAGACGGTTTTTCAATTCAATATTGCCGTAAGCCCAGTAAGATGTGGAAAAAGGAGTATAACTGCAGCAGTGGCCATGGCAGCAGACAAGCATAAAACAATAGGCTTAAGGCTCTAAGTTCTAGATTCCGGATTGTACCACAAGCAATAATTTAGTAGATGAAAGCGTTGTTTCAGGATTGGGTGGCATAACAATTATGAATTCAACCCGAAAGCAAGAAGAAAAGACTAAACATATATTTCAATAAAGAAGAGTTCATATTTGATAGCAAAATCCGACATGCAGATTAGAAATTGGAGATACCAAAATGAAACAATTACAACAATTTGAAAATCTAGGAAATGTTTTAACAGAGGATGGAAAATGAAACCACAAAATCCAAAGGTGCATTGGGATAGTGAAAGATGTGAAGCAAACTATATACAAAAATCAAGCAAGTACAATATTTCAAATATCAAGGAATTGTTTTAACAGAGGATGGAAAATGCTACCACAAAATCCTATTCTTTGTAGCTCTTTTTATAACTTTTACCTTTTTGTTATCTCTCCTAAACCCTGTTCTTTAATCCACTTACTCAACCTCATTCTTCTTCTATGTGCTGTGTCTCTTCAGAACATTGGTGGTCATGGCTCTCCACAAATCCCTGTCCTTTGTAGCTCTTAATAAATTTTATCTTTTTGTTATCTCTCCTAAACCCTGTTCTTTCATCCACTTACTCAGCCTCATTCTTCTTCTATGTGCTGTGTCTCTTCAGAACATTGGTGGTCATGGCTCTCCACAAATCCCTGTCCTTTGTAGCTCTTAATAAATTTTATCTTTTTGTTATCTCTCCTAAACCCTGTTCTTTCATCCACTTACTCAACCTCATTCTTCTTCTATGTGCTGTGTCTCTTCAGAACATTGGTGGTCATGGCTCTCCACAAATCCCTGTCCTTTGTAGCTCTTAATAAATTTTATCTTTTTGTTATCTCTCCTAAACCCTGTTCTTTCATCCACTTACTCAACCTCATTCTTCTTCTATGTGCTGTGTCCCTTCAGAACATTGGTGATCATGGCTCTCCACAATTTCCTGTCCTTTGTAGCTCTTAATAAATTTTATCTTTTTGTTATCTCTCCTAAACCCTGTTCTTTCATCCACTTACTCAACCTCATTCTTCTTCTATGTGCTGTGTCCCTTCAGAACATTGGTGATCATGGCTCTCCACAATTTCCTGTCCTTTGTAGCTCTTAATAAATTTTATCTTTTTGTTATCTCTCCTAAACCCTGTTCTTTCATCCACTTACTCAACCTCATTCTTCTTCTATGTGCTGTGTCCTTTCAGAACATTGGTGATCATGGCTCTCCACAAATTCCTGTCCTTTGTAGCTCTTAATAAATTTTATCTTTTTGTTATCTCTCCTAAACCCTGTTCTTTCATCCACTTACTCAACCTCATTCTTCTTCTATGTGCTGTGTCCCTTCAGAACATGGATGATTATGGCTCTCCACAAATTCCTGTCCTTTGTAGCTCTTAATAAATTTTATCTTTTTGTTATCTCTCCTAAACCCTGTTCTTTCATCCACTTACTCAACCTCATTCTTCTTCTATGTGCTGTGTCCCTTCAGAACATGGATGATTATGGCTCTCCACAAATTCCTGTCCTTTGTAGCTCTTAATAAATTTTATCTTTTTGTTATCTCTCCTAAACCCTGTTCTTTCATCCACTTACTCAACTTCATTCTTCTTCTATGTGCTGTGTCTCTTCAGAACATTGGTGGTCATGGCTCTCCACAAATCCCTGTCATTTGTAGCTCTTAATAAATGTAATCTTTTTGTTATCTCTCCTAAACCCTGTTCTTTCATCCACTTACTCAGCCTCATTCTTCTTCTATGTGCTGTGTCTCTTCAGAACATTGGTGGTCATGGCTCTCCACAAATCCCTGTCCTTTGTAGCTCTTAATAAATTTTATCTTTTTGTTATCTCTCCTAAACCCTGTTCTTTCATCCACTTACTCAACCTCATTCTTCTTCTATGTGCTGTGTCCCTTCAGAACATGGATGATTATGGCTCTCCACAAATTCCTGTCCTTTGTAGCTCTTAATAAATTTTATCTTTTTGTTATCTCTCCTAAACCCTGTTCTTTCATCCACTTACTCAACTTCATTCTTCTTCTATGTGCTGTGTCTCTTCAGAACATTGGTGGTCATGGCTCGCCACAAATCCCTGTCCTTTGTAGCTCTTAATAAATTTTATCTTTTTGTTATCTCTCCTAAACCCTGTTCTTTCATCCACTTACTCAACCTCATTCTTCTTCTATGTGCTGTGTCCCTTCAGAACATTGGTGATCATGGCTCTCCACAATTTCCTGTCCTTTGTAGCTCTTAATAAATTTTATCTTTTTGTTATCTCTCCTAAACCCTGTTCTTTAATCCACTTACTCAACCTCATTCTTCTTCTATGTGCTGTGTCCCTTCAGAACATTGGTGATCATGGCTCTCCACAATTTCCTGTCCTTTGTAGCTCTTAATAAATTTTATCTTTTTGTTATCTCTCCTAAACCCTGTTCTTTCATCCACTTACTCAACCTCATTCTTCTGCTATGTGCTGTGTCCTTTCAGAACATTGGTGATCATGGCTCTCCACAAATTCCTGTCCTTTGTAGGTATTAATAAATTTTATCATTTTGTTATCACTCCTAAACCCTGTTCTTTCATCCACTTACTCAACTTCATTCTTCTTCTATGTGCTGTGTCCCTTCAGAACATTGGTGATCATGGCTCTCCACAATTTCCTGTCCTTTATAGCTCTTAATAAGTTTTATCTTTTTTTTATCTCTCCTAAACCCTGTTCTTTCATCCACTTACTCAACCTCATTCTTCTTCTATGTGTTATGTCTCTTCAGAACATTGGTGATCATGGCTCTCCACAAATCCCTGTCCTTTGTAGCTCTTAATAAATTTTATCTTTTTGTTATCTCTCCTAAACCCTGTTCTTTCATCCACTTACTCAACCTCATTCTTCTTCTATGTGCTGTGTCCTTTCAGAACATTGGTGATCATGGCTCTCCACAAATTCCTGTCCTTTGTAGCTCTTAATAAATTTTGTCTTTTTGTTATCCCATCGAATCCTTACTGCTCCTTATGTTTACTCAAGCTCACTGTGTAAGTTATGCCTTATTTTCCTCTGTCTCTTTTGACTTCCATCTGTCCTGCCTCTCAAGTATATGTGTTCTTTTTGTTTTCCTTTTTTCTCAGATTTTATCATTACTCACATGTTCAGTCCATGGTATTATTTTATAAAAATAATTTCACCCCAAGCAAGGCATTAATGTCGCTGATATGCAGAGGGTTACATAAGAGAGTTGAAGTATAAGGCAGGAGGAGAGTGAAGACAGACGAACCAGCTACAGAATATGAAAGAGAAAGGGCAAGAGAAGGATGTGAACACAGGAGTGAAGACAGTTGCGAAGGTCAGCCAGTCAGTTAAGTGCCATACGTGATACACGCTTGGGCGATCATGTCTCGAAAGAGATATGACTGACTGGGCAGAAGATCATCCCGCAGTAGGTTGCCATTGCTTTCTACAGTAGACTGGTTGCCGACCAAGGCTATAGAACCCAATCTGTCCTGCTATTTAACCCATAACTGGAAGGATAGACGGATTAATACCTTTCCCAAGGGTATTTGCGCGTCAATCAGTCATGATGGAAAATAACTAGTTTGGTTTTCAGTCAATCCACGCCCCCGCACTGAGCTGTTAAATTTTAAGTTTGAGCTTTGTTTAATGGCATATCAACTTCTATGGGTTGTTTAATGCCAAATTAAGAACTGCATTTCTGTTTAATGTATTCGCTGTATTTTCATTTCATATTCTTTATTACAATACTGGGCGGACCTGAAGGAGACTGCCACCACCTTTTGGCGGACATGAAGGAGACTGCCACCACCTTTTGGCGGACCTGAAGGAGACTGCCACCACCTTTTGGCGGACCTGAAGGAGACTGCCACCACCTTTTGGCGGACCTGAAGGAGACTGCCACCACCTTTTGGCGGACCTGAAGGAGACTGCCACCACCTTTTGGCGGACCTGAAGGAGACTGCCACCACCTTTTGGCGGACCTGAAGGAGACTGCCACCACCTTTTGGCGGACATGAAGGAGACTGCCACCACCTTTTGGCGGACATGAAGGAGACTGCCACCACCTTTTGGCGGACCTGAAGGAGACTGCCACCACCTTTTGGCGGACATGAAGGAGACTGCCACCACCTTTTGGCGGACCTGAAGGAGACTGCCACCACCTTTAAAGTTGTTGTTTTTAATGTTTTTTTTTTTACTTTTTTCAGTGCAGTCGTATTATTACATAAAGTTTCCGATTATCAAAAAAAAAAACTTGAACAAATTTCAATATTTAAACAATTTTAGGAGGGGGCTCAGTTTCTCATACAACGTTATAGTAAATCGATCCTCCATTTTGGAACCACTCACGTTGGGGTCGCTTTGTTTTGATTTTTTAGGGACGAGTTGTTGCTCTTGTTTTTGTTTTTTCAAGTTTTCTTTAGTTCTTACGATGACATCTTCCTCGGAAACACCAAGAATGGCTTTATTCAAAAATTTCGCAAAGGATTCAGGAGTTGAATATGTGCATACAAAAAAGTTAACTGCACAGGAACTATTTACTATAAGGTTGTATGAAAATTGTTTAAAGGTTAAAATTTTTTCTAATTTTTTTTTTTTTTTTTTTTTTTTTTTTGTCAATCGGAACATTTAGAGTTTAATCGATAAGATTGCACTAAATAAAGTAAAATAAAATGAGAATCAACCAATTTACTATAACGTTGTATGATAACCTGAGCCCCATCATCCATTTCTTTAAATATAGAAATTTCTTCAAAAAATTTTTGTCAGTTGGAAAGTTTAGGTAGTAATCGATAAGATTCCACTGAAAAAGTTAAAAAAGAAGAAGTGAAAAACAACAAATTTAAAGGTGGTGGTAGTCTCCTTCAGGTCCGCCCAGTATTGACTAACTGCATATACATATTCATGAGTAAGAATCTTCGTCTATGTGTCGTGTCGGTTTATGATTTGTAATACATAGCTCTTCACAACTTCCTATATTTTTTAGTTCATAGCTTTGTCTTTTCGCTATTCATCCTAATAACTGTTCTGCAAACCATTCACAAAGCCATGTTAGATAGGTTATGCATTATATGTCCTGTGAGTGTCAAATTCATCCAGCCCCCTTTTCTCGCGTCCTACTAATGTCAACAGTTCTATGTATGTTCCTTTTGGTATCCATTTTCTGTAAAACTTCATCATTACTCCCATGTTAATTCCATATTAGCATGGAGTAACTAATAGTTTTTGACGTATCTGGGTAAGTTTCACAAAAGGCAAAGAACAGACAGTCTCCCCCTTCGATACAGCGTCCCTTCAAGAAACTGGCAATCGATCCCACTCTCTTTTCTGCCATCCAATTACAAAAGTTCATCAGATACGTTACTTGTTGACACCCACTATATTTTTTTTGCATTCCATATGTCTTGTGAGTTTCGAATTTTCTAAACTTTTTTCCTCATTATTCGTTAGAGAAATTTTAGCGGACTCTTTCTGATTCTGGGTATAAATATCCCTTTTCGTTTTTATTTTTCTTAAAACTACTTTTTTTCCTTTTATGCTCCGTCCATGGAATCTCAACATCCTTCTGTAGAACTTCGTTTCCGTTGCCTCGTCTCCGCTTCATCTGTAAGGAAATTTGCTTGGCTTTTAGAAGATATTTTTGTTTATTCTAATGTACTTCGATATCACATTTCCCATGGTCATTTGAAAACATTTACTAGATATAAAAATTTTTGTACTTATTTTGTTAATTTTGGTGTCTCAAATGATGGACTAAAAAGTTCAAATGTCAAATATTCCCTTAATCGCCAAGTCTGCTTCGACGAAAATTGGTTCACTGTGTCATGCGAGAATTTTTTTTTTTTACTAGATTCTATTTTACATATTTATAAATCAGTCATTCGTCTTTGCTTTGAATATTGCAGCCACACATGGTTTTGTGATCCTGCTATATGTTTAGGGATTCTTGATAAAATACAAAATAAAGAATCAACAACATTATTGGTCCTGACCTGGTATCTCGGTGTCAGTCACTTTACCACCGCCGTAATGTAGCTTCCTTGTGCTTTTCTATATATACATTCATTGTAACTATTTCAACAAACTCTCTGCTATGAATTTAAGTGCAGTACTAGATTGGCAATAAGGTCTCATAAATTCACAGTTGAATTGGCTTGATGTAACCTTCCCTAAGAATACTTTCATGATAATTGTTCTGATGAACTTTCCTCTATGGTACCAAGACTTTATGAATTTAAGCGCAGTGGTGCGTTGTGGTACAGTGGATATCGGCTTGGAACGAGAAACCGGGGAGCCGAGTTCGAATTCCAGTTGAATCCATTGTATTCACTTACGCACAAATACCCTTGGGAAAAGTATTAATCCGTCTCTTCCTTCCAGTTATGGGTTAAATAGCAGGACAGATTGGGTTCTATAGCCTTGGTCGGCAACCAGTCTACCGCAGAAAGCAATGGCAACCTACTGAGGGATAATCTTCTGCCCAGACAGTCATGTCTCTTTCGAGACATGATCGCCCAAGCGTGTATCACGTATGGCACTTAACTGAGTGGTTGACTAGATTAGCGGCAAGGTCTCATCATTTTCCAATTGAAATGGCTAGAATTAACCTTCCCTAAGAATACTTTCATGATAATTGTTCTGATGAGCTTTCCTCTATGGTTCCTAGAATTTATGAATTTAAGTGCAGTACTAGATTGGCAATGAGGTTTCATAAATTCGTATTTGAATTGGCTAGATGTAGTTTATATGCGAACAGTTTTTTCCCCTCGCCTGTAGAACTCTCTTCCGTATCCATACTTTCCAGCCAAATTTGTTCTTCAAAAATTTAAATGCAGTGTTAATCGTTGTCTAGTGTCCTTTTGATACCTCATGTATTGTTCTTGTTCTTTAATAATGTTTCTCTTTAACTTCCTTTTTTATTCTATACTCAGTAACCTCTCATATCTTAGTGGCTTTACTTCCTTTTATAGGATAAAAAATGTCAGAATGTATAATTTATTTTTTATTTATTTTTTAATTCGTTAGTTACGTTTTTTCTTTTTTTTTTTTTGTTAAGAAAAATTAAATTCTTTTTATGATTTTCGTGTTGGGAGATAATTTATTTTAAAAAATTCGATTTGAATATGAAACAAAGAACAAACCAAAAAGTAAAATTTAGAATTGACATTTTCTTTCGTTTCTTTTTCTTTAATTAATATTTTATACCGATTAACAATGTGACAGTCTCTGTTTGTCCGGCCAAGGGTCCGATTTCACACAGATGCCTTTTGTTAGCGAACTTCTATCAATGAATTGTAATGACTTACGGTTCAAACACGTCTTTTCTTCTGTCTCAAGCTGAGAATTACTCGTGAGTTAGTAAAATTTCGAGCCAGATTCTAACTACCTAAACAGTATCAGATTTGGCAGCTCAGATAGAGTCACTTTCTCACCGGCGCAATGTGGCTTCCCTGTGTCTATTCTACAAATACTTTCACAGCTTCTGAACTTAGCTCACTGTGTCCCCTATATATAAATTTACACGAGCCACAAGATTAGCAACTAGGTCCCACCGTTTTACTGTGAAACCAATAAATTGTAAACGCAAATTCTACTCCATCAGGTTCTTTTCTCGCACTTCCCGCCTGTGGAATTCCCTTCCATTTACTTGCTTCCCCGACAGCTACAATCTCCAAGAATTTAAATGTAAAGTCAATAGTCATCTCCTATCTCACTAACCGGCATCCTCTCTCTCTCGTACTCTTTTCTTCGTCCACTCCACTGTCATCAGTATTCTCATCCTTCTCTTACCCACTACCTGACACCTCTTATAACCTGTCACTCTTTCTCATAACTTTCCTCCTATGTAACCCCCTGCAAAACAGTGACAGTAAAATGCCTTTCTTGGGGCGATATGATTATAAAAAAAGATTTCCATGCGATTATAATGTGGATACAAAGTAGGGGATCAATTTTACATCACTATCAATATATAAAATGATCCCTCACTTTATGGACATAGTCATTCTTCTCTTAACCACTTTCTGACACCCCCCCCCCTATAACCTGTCACTCTTTCTCATAAATTTCCTCCTATGTAACCCCCTGTAAAACAGTGGCAGTAAAATGCCTTTCTTGGGGTGATATGATTATAAAAAAAAGTATGACAAATTGTTCCTTACACAATTCTGCTTTTGATATCTCCCATGTTCTTCTTTACTATCTGCCATGTCCCTTCAGAACGTAGGCGATCATGGCCTTCCACATTTCCAAAACCTGCTCTATCATCTATTTGCTCAAGGCCATCAAGTATGTTACGCGTTGCTTTCTCTTGTCTTTCTTTCCCTCTACTTGACTTGTGAGTATCAAATTCTCTAAGCCTTCCTCCATCATTACATGTTCCTGGAATTTTAACTGTCGTTTTCCTCATGTTAAGTATTAGTTACCTTTTCGTTTTCATCCCCTCCAAAATTTTGGATTATATATATATATATATATATATATATATATATATATATATATAAATCCAGGTAAAGAGCACCCAAAGTTTTACGATTTTGTAAATCATTTTCACAACCAACATCTAACATTGTCTGATGACATAATAGAAATCTCGCAACATATACATTTCCGTGTCGTAATGTATTTTAATTCATAATCATATGATTATATATATATATATATATATATATATATATATATATATATATATATATATTATCATATAATCACAAATTCACACTAATCCAACTGAATATGTCAGCTCTATCACTGATATTGAGTGATTCTCAATAAGTACCGCGCATATATAATATATAAATAATATATATAATAAATTGCACATATATATATATATATATATATATGCACATTTTTCACACACACACACACACACACACACACACACACACACACATATATATATATATATATATATATATATATATATATATATATTGTGTATTTGGGCAACAATCTCTCTTCTATGCAGGTTTAATTAAAAATGAATAATAAGTTATTAACATTACGTTTTAATTAACTCAGATTATACTGTATAAGAATTGTCCAAACCATTTGCATTTTTGAGCTATACTTTTCGCCATATTGTAAATAAATATGTGCAAAGTTTATGTATATAGAATCATGTGTGTGTAATGTTACGAACACGGTAAGCATATTTTACCGTGTTCATAATTAATGTCATTAAGTGTAAGATTTCTCTTCTTTTGTTTGTAAAACTTAAAGCTTTATTTGCGTGTGGATGATGCCATTATGCATGTATTGTCAACAAGTATATCACGGATAGGTCCTGGAAGATCTCGATGTGTGTTTAAATGAGATCGTATGGAACTGTTGTGGAATGTCAATCTTCTTGTTAATTTTGTGGTGGTGTGGCCAATGTAATTATTTATGAATTTGGATTGTTGAGACAAAACAAATTTACACTTCGCAACATCATCCGAAATCATGCAACACCGACGAACTCTAACAAGAAAATTAAATTCTCTTTTAGCGGAAAATTAAAAAATGACAACCTTATAGTCAATAATAATAATTCACCTGCAAAATCTGAACTGCAGAGGACCAGTGTCGTTTGCGAATTAATATGCCCTTGCAGGACCTTTCCGTGATAGGGGTAGAATCTCTGCTGGATGCTGAATTGGCTAAATTTCGATCTCAGCTGGTCACAATCGGATGTCTCACCATACTCATGAACAGTGATACAGCTAAAACATATTTGTATCTGGATGACTATATATATATATATATATATATATATATATATATATATATATATATATATATATATATATTTAATCAAGTTGTGTTAAACGATAGTAGAGACAACATATTCTTATATATTTTCTTTGGAATTTTTTCATATTTTCTGATTATGCTTTTTATTTCCGAATTATATTTGTATAAAAATTGTCCAAAGGTTGTCCTAGTACTTACTTTGGACAATTTTTATACAAATATAATTCGAAAATAAAAAATTTAATCAGAAAATTTGAAATAATTCAAAAGAAAATATATAAGACTATGTTATCTCTATCATTTAACACAACTTGTTAAAACATGCTGCCAAAATATACGTACTTTATATATATATATATATATATATATATATATATATATATATATATATTGTCACGATAACATCAAGAGCTCAGAGTGAGAGATCCGCAGAAGAGCAGCACAACGCAGAGCGATAGGCATATATATATATATATATATATATATATATATATATATATATATATATATACCATCAATTCACAGTTGAAATGCGTAGCTGTAACCATCCCTACGAATACTCTCATGATAATGATAATTGTTCTGATGAACTTTCCTCTATGGTACCTAGACTTTATGAATTTAAGTGCAGTACTAGATTGGTGGCAAGGTCTCATCATTTTACACTTGAAATGGCTAGATGTAACCTTCCCTAAGAATACTTTCATGATAATTGTTCTGATGAACTTTCCTCTATGGTACCTAGACTTTATGAATTTAAGTGCAGTACTAGATTGGTGGCAAGGTCTCATCATTTTACAATTGAAATGGCTAGATGTAACCTTCCCTAAGAATACTTTCATGATAATTGTTCTCATGAACTTTCCTCTATGGTACCTAGACTTTATGAATTTAAGTGCAGTACTAGATTGGTGGCAAGGTCTCATCATTTTACACTTGAAATGGCTAGATGTAACCTTCCCTAAGAATACTTTCATGATAATTGTTCTGACGAACTTTCCTATATGGTACCTAGACTTTATGAATTTAAGTGCAGTACTAGATTGGCAGCAAGGTCTCATCATTTTACACTTGAAATGGCTAGATGTAACCTTCCCTAAGAATACTTTCATGATAATTGTTCTGATGAACTTTCCTCTATGGTACCTAGACTTTATGAATTTAAGTGCAGTACTAGATTGGTGGCAAGGTCTCATCATTTTACAATTGAAATGGCTAGATGTAACCTTCCCTAAGAATACTTTCATGATAATT